>PITB01024664.1:0-23895 GCA_004024585.1 Paradoxurus hermaphroditus | reverse complement strand
GGTGGTTGGGTGGGTGGATCGATGGATGAATGGGTGGTTGGGTGGATGGGTGGGTGGATGGATGGGTGGATGGATGGGTGGATGGATGGGTGGATGAGTGGATGAAAGAATTCATTATAGCCCAACCCTTCCCATATGCCCCCAAAAGGTTCTCTCAAACCCCAGTTGTCCTCCACTGCACACTGAACTTACTTCCCACAATTCTTAACAAAAAACTGTCCACCCAAGCAATTATCCAGGCTGTTTTTTCACATATGTTCCCCTCTGGTAGAACCTAAGCTCCTGACCAGTATCCTTATCTTCATTCAACAAATGGTTTTGAGAAACCATTACAAGCGAGGCAGTATTCTAGAGTCTAGGAGTTAATTCATGGGTAAAATAAAGACTCTCTGCCTCTGGAGACAAAAATAAGAACCAGGTAGAAACAAACTTTTTTGTTTGTTAGAGGTTCCTCCTGACTGTCTGATTTCAAGCAGGCAAAAAGGCATAAAAGGCAAAAGTGGTCATTTCCAGTTATGCCTCTTCATGCATTCAATATTTATGTGCCGGGCACCATTCCAGGCACTGTGACTTTGTAGTTAACAATATAGACAAAAATTCCTCCTCCATGTCCCCCAAACATGCCAACTACTCTCTTATCTCAGGGCCTTTGCACATGCTGATCTCTGCCTGGAATACTTCCCACCACCCCCTCTATGACCTTCTCACCTGGCTAACTTTACTCATCCCTCAGGGAAAGCCTTGGCCTCTCAGAAGTGCCTCTGACCTGCCCCCATCCCGCCCTGTGACTCCCCATCTGAACCCTGACCACTCAGCGTTGTACCTGCTTGGTTACAAGTCTCTTGCTTCACTAGACTATGAGTTTCACAATGGCAGTGACTATACTGCACTCATTTTTGGCTCCTCGGCACCCAGAAGAATGCCCAACACATAGTAGGTGCTCAGGAAATAAATGCAAGTTATGTAAATGAATGAAATCTCTATGTCCTCTCCTCCCCTCTGACCAGGGAAGACCTCCACATGAGCCCCTCCCCACCTGCTCCATTCCACAATTCCAGGACACCTGTGCCATGGCCAAGTCACCCCCACGTCCTTCCCCAAGCTGCCAAGCTTCCCCACAACTCACCCGGCCATAGATCTCCCCTCGCCACCAGCCTTGTTGCCCCTTCTTGTTAAGGATCTTGATGATGTCGCCCTCCTTCAGGGACAGCTCCGAGCGATCCCGGGCACAGAAGTCATAGCGTGCTTTGGCTGTGCCAAAATACTTGGTGCTTCCTGCTGTGTAGGGGAGAGTCGAGGTGGGCAACGGGCCTGGAGCAGATACCCACCCACCGTCAGGGGACAGTCTGCTCTCAGGAAGGTAACACCAGGATGAAGAGTCCCTCATTGCCTCTTTGTGCAGAGTATTAGGTGCCCTGTGCTCTCAGGGGACACCACTGTACTTTTGGAACCATCTTTCCAGCCCACCCAGTATCAAAATTTAGAAAATAATCCCATTTAGGCATTTTTTAATGGTTTCTCTATATTTATAATGAAAGAAATGGAGGAAAGATATAGAAAAATTCATTTTAGGTTGTTAATATTCATTATCCTCAAGAGGACCAAGGGTAGAAAAAGAGGTGGAATTAAAGAAAGATTAACAGAAGGGGGGAAAGACACAGAAAACTTTTCATAGTAAAGTATTAAGCAACATTATGGAATGTAAAAATAATTTGCAGTGTTTCTGGAAATGTGTTGAGATCCAAATATACATCAGGGCAAATCAGCAGTGTGCGACAGATACAAACATTTATTTCATTGGGCGACGTGGCTCCTCCAATAAGGATTGGAGTCCTGATGTTAGGTTGATGTTACTTTTTCAAAAATGTCGTATTTTGACAATAATTAACTTTTAAATCCCTCATTAAAAAAAAATTCTGGATGTATAAGAATCCAAAAGCTATACCACCCCTAATGTAGACACCCTGTGTCTCTTCTGAAAAATGTACTTCAGGATGCACTCCAACAAAATGAAATGTGAAGCAGAGTAAGGAATTTAAAAAATGAACAAAAATATGGAAAACAAGAAATACAGATGCAGACTAAATCTTGATACTGTATTTGAGAAGTCAAATGCAATCATTAAGAGAATTCCTAAAATGTCATAATTATTTTAATTATAACAAACTATATCCAGCATTCCAGATAATGTCAATGAATCTATGGGTGAGAAAGGTGAAGGAGAGGAAAGAGTGTGATAAAGCTTTTTCCTTTCTATGGGAGAAGGTTATAGATACAAAAATATAAGTTTAAAAGGTGTAGGTGAGGACTCATCTGGTTTCTAGTGTCTTCTTCCTTCCCAGATACAAAAGTAACCTCTGCCCCACTTTTCCACCCAAGCAAATGAACACGCAAACCACTCAAGAGCAAAGGGACAGACTAGTGTGAGAAGGACTTCCCTCTGTTGAACAGATCTGGCCTCTGCATGCCCACAGGCATGTCCATGGAACCCCCAAACTTGCCCTCTACAACAGGCCGCCAGCCTGAGACCTCTACCTGGTGGTTTGCTGATGGCCCTTTTCTCAGGCTCCTTGAAGGGAAACTGCAGGGTGGTGTCCAGTGACTTGAAGCAGTCCTTCAGGGAATTCTGCTGGTAAAACTCCACCAGCTCCTGGAAGGACAGTGGGAAGGATGTTCTGCCTGCCCTTGGGCCAGCCCGTGAGGGGCCAGGGCTGGAAGGAGTTACAGCGAACTCCTCCCCCTTCTGGCCTCCCTGGCAAGTGACTCCTGGACTGTTCCCCATGACAGGGGGCTCATTCCCTTCCTAGGCAACCGGAACATTTTTATGGGGAAGAGATCACATTGCCTAAAGTCGGTTCTCTTAATAGTCAATTCACTTCATAATAAATTTACCAAATAATCATCTTGCCTGATAACCATCTCACCAAAATCAACCCCCTTGTGGACATCAAGAGTCTTATTTTTATAATTAATTATAAGAAGAAGAATAAATTCTGTTTATGGAACACCTACTATGTGGCTATCAGTGTCACACATCATCAGAATCTTCTGATAACTATGAAAGGTGAATACATTTGTGACTCCCCCATTTTAAAATGGAGAGACTGAGTCAAAGAGCAGCCAAGTTCCTTGTCCAGGGTCCCCCATCTGGAAAAGGGCAGATCCAGAATACAGTCCCCTGGGGGGGTGAGCAGTAGAATGTAGTAGCTAAGACAAAACAAAACGTCTCACGGTTTGGAGTTCTAGATTCCAAAAATGCCAGTATCATGAAAGTCCAAAAAAAAAAAAAAAGATTTTAGAAAGACTGGCAGATTATTACAAATGAAAAGAGACTAAGGAGATAAAAGCTAAATGCAGTGTGTGATTCTTGATTATATCCTGGAGGAAAAAAGAACCATGAAAGATATATTTGGGGCAATCAGGGAGTTTGGAAAATGGACTGTATATTACATGATAATTTTGCATCAATGCTCAACTTCCTGGGTGCAATAATGACATGGTGATGAGGTACAAAAATGTCTTGGCTCTTATGGATATTCATGCGAAAATATTTTTGGACGAAGGGTCTTGACACTTGCAATTTATTCTTCTACATGGGGCTGGGGAGGGATTAACAGAGAAGGCACAGAAGAGGTAGAATATTAACAATTAGTACATCTACATGAAAGATTCACAGATGTTCATCTCACTATTCCAGTAACTTTTGGAAATTTTTCAGAAAAAAAAAAATGAGAAAATCCTCATTTGAGGAGTGAGTGAAATCTGAGACTCTCGCCTTCAAGGAAAAGACATGCAGGTATGTGCAAAACTCTCGACGTTCTTCCAGAGGACCCAAAGCTCCTCACGGATCCACAGACCATAGGTAAGATCCACATGTCTTAGACCCATGGGCTTAAAATGTCTAAAAGATTGCCCAAAATTACAAGACACCAAACAGAAGCAGACCCACTTGACAGGCATTTGAGTTCTCAGTGAAAAGATCATTGAACGGATGAGGCAAAGCTAAGTCTTGAAACAGGAGCAAGGGTCTTCTGTGATACTAGGTAAGGACAAAACATCAGTTCACCTGCATATGAAATGGAATTTTCCACAGTGACTTAAGGGGATTCACTGGAGTCCTTTCTACGGCGTGTCTGGCACTCACTAAGTGCTCAGTAGATGCTCACTGCTACCCATCACCACCACCATCATCATCATCGGCCATGAGGAGAATGAGTTGAAAGCCAGCTGTTCTGCAGTGTTCTTTGAGAGGCTTCTCTGAGCATTTGAAGGGGCGGGGGTCCCAGAGACTCAGGGAGGGCCCTGCCTAGATGCTGGGAGGCTGGGGTTGGGTTCGTTGGCCCTTACCGTAAGCCCCCGGAAAGCCTTCTTCTCTGTAATCCGATACAGTCCTTCTGCTGTCATGATTTTAATGTGTTTGACCTCAACATTATACCTGGAAGTGATGAGAGAGAGGGCCGGATGGTCACTGGGCCCTGAGGCTGGGGACCCAAGCTCGTCCATCCCCTGCCAGTTTTCAGTCCCAGGCTACACACCCCCAACCACGGAAGGAGCAACCCTGATGACTTCAGGGAGGGAGAGACCACTGAAGCCCAAAGACTGAAGAAGCTGTCTCCTGCTGCCCCAACGGCATCCCTTCCCTGGGGCCTCTGCTGCTCTGAGTCTTAATTTCTTCCTCTGTACATAGGAATCACCTTCCCTGATTCACAGGGTTGTTGAGAAGTCACAAAGGTCTTGTAAAGAAAGCCACGCTCTAGAACAGAGAGGGTGAGATCTGTGCTTCCCCCAAGAGGAAGGACCCAGAATCTATAGGATGGAAAGAGAGACCCGTTTCCGCCAACATGGCGGAGCGCAGACCAGTAAGGGCATGGAAGCGATATTCACACCTGCTAACGTGGAAAACTAGACAACAACAACAATCTGACAGAAAACTAGAAAGGATGAGGGGGAAAAAAAAATGCTGAGCTCTCAAAAACATAAGGGAAATCCCCAGGGGCCAGAAATGAGGTTGAAATAAAAAAACCAAGCTTATTGCATGACTGCTCCCCTACGGGGTTTGCTGATGTTGGTCACCAAGTGGGGTCACGGAGACAGGAGGTGAGTTGCTGGTCTGTGGAGGCAGAGAGTTAGCAGTGAGATTCTGGGTCCTTCCACATCCCATAAGCCTGGACTGTCAAGTGCTACATCCTCCAGAAAAACCACCCCCCGCACAGGGGGCCAATAAGAAAGGGCTATCTCAGACTCGACACACGAAAGTCACCCTTGCGAATTTCAGAAGCTCACGCCTGCCCTCATGCAGGTTTTGGGATTTGAACTTAAACCGCATGTACAGTCTGGGAAACTAATGAATTAACCTAAAACTAAATTCACCTGTTGGTGATCCCAACAGAAGCAAACGCAAAAGTCTCTGGAGACCCAAAGCAGCACGAGAGTCCCACCGGAAAGGCCCCGCCCGAGATCACAAGGCAAAGTTTCAGGGGCACCAGGTGGCTCGGTCGGTTAAGCATCCGACTGTTGATCTCATGGTCTCACGGTTCGTGGGATCGAGCCCCGTGTTGGGCTCTGTGCTGACAGGGCAGAGCCTGCTTGGGATTCTCTCTCTCTCTCTCTCTCTCTCTCTCTCTCGCTCTGCCTCTCCCCCACTCTCTAAATAAATAAATAAACTTAAAAAAAAAAAAAAAAGACAAAATTACAAAACCGGCCAGGAAACGAGTCACCGTGAGTGAGAAGCTGTGCACAACAGACACACACACTCGAAAGGGACCCGTGAGTCTGGGGTCTAGATGGCATTTCTGCCTCCTGCCAGGATGTGCTGACTGCCTTCTGGGGCGTGTCTGGGAGGCAGATCTTTTTCTTGTCAGTCAAGTGAAAGGAGGAAGACGGATAAAGAACGCCCAGGAGGCCTCGGGGCCCCATGAGAGATGGCTGTCGGGACAGGACACCCCCTTCCACCCAGGCTCCTTCCTGTGGCACCCAAATCACAGGGGGTGGGGGTGGGAGGAGTTACTTAATGCTGATGGCAAACTCGGCGGAGTCCTTCACCCTCTGCCGCACCAGGAACGTGCCATCCGAGCGGTTGGTAAGGATGCTCTCAGCCCCGGCGCGCTCCATGGGGCCAGCGTACCTGTCAGGATACAGCAGGGAGAGAGGTCCACACGGCGCCCCGGCCTGGGCCCCCACGTGGCCCCACTGAGGCCACTCTTTCCCCCATCCCTGCGGCTTTTACGTAGGTGACGATCCCAGGGCAGGCTGCTCCCAAACAGGCCACTCTGGTGTGAAGACTATTTGGGGTTAAAAAGCAATTGAAACTCCTTACCCTCCCGCCTCCAAAAAATAATAATAATAATAATAATAACTGCCCAAAAATGATTCAGGCAGAGCAAAGGATTCAGACGGGGCACAGACACATACGTTAGTCTATGGACGAAGTGCCGTGGACACAGAGGAACCTAGCGAATCCCCTGTGACCCACGACTTCTGAGGGGCCCAGCAAACGTAGCTGTACCAAAGACTTCCTCTCCTTCATCTCCCAGAGAAGTGCTTCCCTTCCCTGTGAAGTCCCAGACCCCTGCCCCTTCTCCTCTGTTTGGGTGACATACGTGCCCTGTGTGCTCGACCGTCTTGGGATTTCAAGGTCTGTGTGGTTCCCCCGCACATACAAGACCCCGCCGGACTTGTCTCCTCTTGCTCTGTCTCGTGCCAATCTGATTCCTAGTTTCACTAGAAAGGGACGGGAATTCTCGCTCCCGGACGTGCCCTTTCATGCTGAACTGGCAATCTCCTAAGGAAGCCGTTTCCCTGCGTTCTGGGAGTTTGTGTTAGCATGTTGTCCCAACCGGGGACGAGGTCGTGGGCACCTCCAATTTACAGCCAGCCGGTCGGGTGGGGAGTTCTGGAAGCCTGGACTGGAGGCTGGCAGTCTCCTAGGGACCGGCCCCTCCCCTGTGGGGTCTGCCGGCGTCTCCAGGAGGGCGGTGTCAGAAATGAACTGAATTGTCCCACAGCCGCCTGAGAGGGGAGACTGACAGAATTGCTTGGACGTGGGGAAAATCCACGCATTCGGTGGAGAGTGTGAGTATAGAGAAGCGGGTGTCTTCCCTTTTAATCTGGAATTTGGCATTACTGGGACAGAGGTGTACTGTGTCCCCACTATTCACCTGTCTCTGTGGCCACCGGGACAGAAATTGGGTCAGGAGAGCGAGACACTAGCCTCGGATACCAACTGTGGGGAGGGAGCCAAAATACACCACCAGCGAGATAAATGCTAGCAAGTGAAGTAAGGAGTATTTTAATGCAATACTTTTAAAAATCAGAGGGGGCACCTGGGTGGCTCAGTCGGTTAAGCACCGACTTCAGCTCAGGTCATGATCTCACAGTTCGTGAGTTCTAGCCCCGCGTCGGGCTCTGTGCTGACAGCTCAGGGCCTGGAGCCTGCTTCGGATTTTGTGTCTCCCTCTTTCTCTGCCCCTCCCCTGCTCACACTCTGTCTCTCTGTCAAAAGTAAATAAACATTAAAAAATGTATAAAAAATTTTAAATTAAAAAAAAAAAAAATCAGAACGACTGCCAAAGCAGCCGGAAAGGGAGCACGGCGCTGACATGCGATGCCCCGCCGACGGATCCCGAACACAGATGCCAGAACAGAAAGCCAGACGCAAAAGGCCACGCAGTGTGTGGTCCCACGTGTGTGAAACATCCAGAACAGGCTCATCCACAGACAGGAAGGGGTTAGAGGTGGGGGCCGGAGAAGCAAGGGGGGTGACCACACACAGGGGCAGGGTTTCCTTTGGGGGGATGGAATGTTCTAGAATTATAGCGACGATGGCCACCCAGCCTTGTGAATGTACTAAATGCCACTGGATAGAAATATATTTGTGTTGTAGATGTAAATGTATAACATAAAGAATGTCTATTAATTATAGATAATATACAATTATGGATGATATACAAATGTATATGTATACGATATGAATGGGTTATGTTATAACTCTAAATACATAGTATTTACTAATTATAGATTATATGTAATTACAGATGATGTATAAATGTGAATATGAACATATTTAAGCTGCAAATATAAATATATAACATAAATAATATACATTAATTTGAGGTAACATGTAACTGTATATGATACGTGCATTAAATACACAATATAAACATAAATACTGATATAAAGCCACTTTAAACAGTTAGTTGTATGTTATGTGGATTTCACCTCAGTTTTTCAAAGGAATGCCAAAAAAAAATCCACGGTGAACAAAATGTCAAGGCTTTAACTAAAGACAAGCTCTCGCTCCGTATCCGTGGGTTCACCACGTCACCCGTTTCTACCCCAAGCCCTGTTGGGTCCCGTCTTTATTTACAATTTTGATATTTTGCTTATCATAACCTTGCCTTTGATGATTTTAAATGGTGCGCTGAGCCCTTGCGGATCTCAGTGCCTGAGTGCCCGGCCGCCTCCTCCAATTCTGCGCCTGAAGTGAGGGTCCCGCTCTCCTCACGCGGTTCCACGCCCGTGACCGCATCCCAGGTCAGGGATGCCCAGGGCAGGGCGGAGACCAGGTCTGAATTCCCGCTCTGCTACTTGGCTGCTCGGTGACCTGGGGAACTGGTTTTGCCACTCGGGGCCCCAATTTCCTCTTCTGAAAAAAGGACGGTGCAACTACCCTCCGGAGAGGCCACTTCTGACCGAAGGTGGCTGATGCGTCTCGTACGTGGTCGGCACCACGACTTTCCAGAGGCAGTAAGGTCAGGCTCCCTCCACTCAACCTCTGTCCCTTCCTCACTGTGTGACGTTGAACAAATCACTTCCCCTCTCTGAGCCTTGGTTTCCTCCTTCTTTCCCGAAAGGGAAGAGCAGCAGCGAAGGGTTGGTATGAAAAGCCAACGCGCTCGTAAAAGCACTGACACAGCAGCCATAAAAACTGTCCCGTGTTACATCACCGAAGAAGCCGGCGATCGTAAAACGCACTGCCCTTTCACGGGCTATTATGAAATAAAAACTACTACCCATAAAAGTGGGCAGAAGATGGATATTCCGTTGACTGTAAGAGCCATTCCAATGTCAGACAGGTTAAAACATGGAGAAGAAAAGTGCCTTTTAGAATGGATGAAAGGTAGTCGCGAGAAGATGGCCACAATAATAACAGACCTTACCGAATAACAGACAATAAAGTGCTTACTGCGTGCCAGGCCCATTACAGCCTTATAACAGCCCTACGAAGCAGATGTTGGTATTAACCAATTTTCCAGAAAGGAAAGCGGAAGCACAGACAAGTTGAGTTACTGGCCCAAGGTCACACAGCTGGGAAATATTGGACTCAGGATTTGAACCTTGTCAGTGGGCTCAGGGAGCAACACTGTAAACCCCCACCCCTCACCGCTCTACACGCAACAAGTGCTCCAAACACGGGGGCGAGGGGCTGCTCTTAACATCACCACCATCATTTCCCTTCCAGTGAGACCCTAATCTCCCAAAGTCAGGGACCTTCTTCTGTTTGCTCGCTCCTCAGCGGCCCTGGGCCCAGGGCTCCATCCAGCAGTCGATGCCCAGAGTTCAAAAAATGAATGAGATATTGGTTTGGAGCCCTCTTCCGTGCCCAGCGGGGGAACCCACCCCAGGGGGCCCAAGCCGAAAATAGGAAAGGTAGTTCCACTCACCAGAGATGAACAGTCAGGTCCTGAGGGGGACCCTGGGGACACAGAGACGGAGACTTAGGGTAAAGAGCCCAGGTTAGCGACAGACTGCAGGGCACTTCGGTCATTCGCTCATTCACTCTGCCGTCACTCATGGAGCCCCTACCATACGCCGGGCACCGTGCTATTCATCGGAGACAGAGCCTCAGCATCTAAGGGAGACACTGGTCCGCTTCCAATCAGGGGTCGTCCAGCCACCGTGTTAGCACGACCAAGTTAAGAATGGGTTTTACATTTTTAAATGGTTGACAAAAATCAAAGGAAGGATAACGTTGCCCGGGATGTGAAGGTGGGGCAAAGTTCACACGCCGAGGTCCAGAAATTCCATTTTATTGGCGCAACGATCACGCTCGCCCACTTACACATTGTCTGTGGCTGCTTTTGGACTACTTCGGCAGACGCGAGGAGTCACAAAAGAGAGCATCCGACTCGCAAAGATGAAAATCTATATTATCTGTTTACAGAAAGCCCAACCCCTGGTCTCCGCATTAGGATGGCCATGGTGAAAACAAAACAGAACAAAAAGAAAACACAAAAAACAAACGAAACAAAAACAGAAAAATAACAAGGGTCGGGAAGGATGTAGGGACATGGGAAATCTCGCGTTACTGGCCAGCAGTGTGAAATGGCACAGCTGCTATGGAAAACAGACCTTGGCTTCTCAAAACCTAAAAATAGAATTACCATGTGACCCAGCGATTCCTCTTCTGGGTATCTATCTGCCCAAAAGAATTAAAAACAGGGATTCGAAGAGATACGTACACATCCGTGTCCATAGCAACATTACCCATGAATACCAAGACGTTATGTGTCCGTCAACGGATGAACAGATAACAAAACGTGGACTGTGCACACGGTGGAATATTACATAGCCTTAAAGAAGAAGGACATTCTGCCACCTGCTACAACATGCATGAACCTCGAAAACATTAGGCTCAAGGCAAGGACATCGAGACATGGATGTACCTAATGCCACTGAACTGTCCACTCAAAAATGGCTAAAATGGTCAAGTTTACGTTATGTGTGTTTTCCCATAAGTTGAAAAATAGTTACAACGCAGGGCACCTGGGGAGCTCAGTCAGTTGTGCATTGGACTTCAGCTCAGGTCATGATCTCACGGTTTGTGGGCTTGAGCCCCACGTCTGGCTCTGGGCTGCAGTGTGGCGCCTGCTTGGGATTCTCTCTCTCTCTCTCTCTCTCTCTCTCTCTCTCTCTCTCTCTCTCCCTTTTTCTCTGTCCCTCCCTGACTTGTACTCTTTCTCAAATAAAAAATAAATAAATAAACAAATAAACTTAGAAAAAACAAAACAAAAATAAAAAGTCATACAAAGAATGAGGAACTAACGCCTCTATTTAGTTCTGAGACATCACCCCAAAAGAAAACCCACAGCCATCACCCATTAAACGGTCGGTCCCAAAGCCCCCCGCCTCCAGTTTCTGGGAACCACCAACCTATTTTCTGTTCCTGTGGATGTACCCGTGTACGTGAGATATTTCACATAAATGAAACGATTGCAAAATGTACTGTACCACTGAAGCATGCACTTGAAAATGGTTAATTTTATGGTTTTCAAATTTCACCTCAATTTTTTAAAGGGGAAAAAAAGAATGAAACGTTCTATGCCCAAGATGAAAAGATCCCGAGATATATTAAGGGGCAAGCGGGGGGCTGAGAAATAGTACTAAATCTTCTGAATAGATCATGGGGGAAGTGAGAATCGCTATTCGTATCTACTTAGTATGTGCGTTAAGAAACTCCAGGGAGACGCAGAGAAAACAAAGAGAATAGCAGCCATCTTGTAAGGTAGGTGGGACCAGGAGGATGGAATCCGTGTGTAGAAAGGAGGATTGTCGTTTTTTTCTGTCTTTTCTCAGAGCCTTCATTGTAATGAGCGAGGAGGAGGGTAGGCCGGGCGTAGTTTTAAGAAGGCAGGACATCTGGAGGCAGATTGGGGACATGCCCAGATCTTGGCTTCTGAATGCCGTGTCCCCCTGGAAGGCCCAGGGCTCCTTGGGAAAATGGCGGATTCCAAGACTGAGGCATGGAGAAAGTACAAGGTAAGTCTGGTTTTGTGCCAGCAAATAAGGAACGGCTCAGAGAATGACGGGGACGTATCAAAAGGACAGATGAGCCAGATGGGGCCCCCGCTGGCCAAAGCTGGGTCGATTTTAAAATAAGAATCTATGGGGCGCCTGGGTGGCTCAGTCAGTTGAGCGTCCGACTTCAGCTCAGTTCATGATCTCGCTCATGGGTTCAGGCCCCGCGTCGGACTCTGTGCTGACAGCTCGGAGCCTGGAGCCTGCTTCAGATTCTGTGTGTGTGTGTGTCTCTCTCTCTGCCCTTCCCCTGCTCATGCTCTGTCTCTCTCTCTCTCAAAAAAATAAATAAATGCCAAAAATAAAAAATAAATAAAAAATAAAATAAATAAAATAAGAATCTCTGGCATTTCCCGAGATACATACATGCATATATGACTGATTAGTAATTAGATAGATACCTATCTACATAGAATCACAGATGCTTGATACATATATAGGTATGTAGATTGATACATAAATGATTGATGGATGGAGACACAGATAGATACACAGATGATCATTAGTACATAGATTCCTGATTGATAGAGAGGTTGAGTGATCAATTGATTGATTGATTGATAGACTAGGAGACAGCTCATCCTCACATCTGCTAACAAACGTGGACAGAACAAGGGAGTTGGAAAGGTTTCGCTCCACGGGGGTCGCAGGCCAAAACAGAAAAAAAAATCTCAAAAAGACAATTTAGGGAAAACTGTCAACATTTAAATCTGGCCTACAGATGAAATCATAATATAATGTCAGTGTCAAGCATCAAATTCATGGGTGTTAAAATCATGCTACGGTCACATAAGAAAAGGTTCTCGTTCTCAGGAGGTGTTCAAGGGCCAAGAACCAGAAGGGTCGGCAAGTTAGGCAGAACGCGGAGTTGGGGAATGACCTGCGGTGACGGGCAGCCCCTCTCTATCGCAGGGGTGTCACTTCAAGGCTTCCCGCCCTCGCAGGGCCCTCTCCAGACCCCCTTGCCCTCGCTCCATCCAGATTTGAGGCACTTACATGCACGTAGGGCTTGACTCTGTTACAGGGAAACCAGCCGACTTCATTGGTAGCTGTATTCCTGCCCTAAAAATCCGGGAGGGAGAGACGCGGACAGAGAAGTTATTTGCATTCGCGTGTGTGTATGTGTGTATCTTTGTGCCCGCTGGCCGTCTGCCTATCCGTCTATCTCTCTGTGGTCTCCATGACCCGGGGAGTTCCAGCCAGTATCAACCTCCGGGGAAGACGGCCAGCTTGGAGGGGCGGGGCCGGCTCGGAGGGGCGGGGCCGGCTCGGAGGGGCGGGGCCGGCTCCAGAAATCCCCTTGTCACCCCCCTCCGCAGATGCCTCCTCCAGACCAGCCTCCCCTTGCCAAAGTCTTCCCGAGACCGCCTACACCCATGGCCTCACCCTCAGACCTTTTCCGTCATTCCCACAGCCCAGCCTGTACCTCCCACCAGTTCTGTTCGGCCTCAGCCTTGGTGAGTTCCACGATGTCTCCAGGGTTGAGCCGCAGGAAAGGTCCAATGGCTCCCGGCGGCGGCGGCAGCCCGTAGTACTCCTGACACACCTCCATCTTGGGCAGGCCTGGAGGGGAGCGGAGGGGGCGGCTCAGCGCGGCTGGTGGCCAGGGACTTTCAGACCCGAGTCTCACTGCCCACCAGGACGGCGAAAATTAGAGGCCAGGAGAGACGAGCGCTCGTGTCCACCAAAAGTCCTAGTCGGGCTTTCTTCGCAACAGCCCCAAACCGGAAACAACCCAAGGGCCTCAATGGAATGGCTACAGCGAGCGTGATGTAATCACACAACGGAATAGGACACAGCAACGAACACACTACTGTCACAAGCGGCCCTATCGGGGAGTCTCACCAACATGACAGTGACTTAAGGAGCCAGACGCAGGAAGAGGACACACCGCCTGATTTCATTTTTTTGTGAAGTTCGAGGAACGGCAAAACTAACGTATGGTGGTAAGGGGCTAAGAGTGGCCCCCTCTGAGAGCCCGGGGCGGGTACCGACGGCGGCGCTGTCTGCTGAAGCCTTCTGAGCGGCCGCGGAGTCGGAGAATCCCTCCTGTCCAGAGGGCAGTCATTAGCCAGAGGCGGTGGGCGAGCGCTCACAGTGTGGCTAGTGTGGCTGAGCACGGGAGCTTGAAGGTTATTTAAATTAGTTTCAATTTGCACTGGACAGTGTAGTTCTAGAATTCCGTGAAATGTTCCATACCTTGATCTGCGTGGTGGTTACAGGGGTAGAAATTCATGGGGCCATGTAGTTAAGATCTGCTCACTTTATATACCTTACAGTATGTATTTTCTATCTCCATGCAGGAGTATGTGTTTGCATATATATATATACATATTCATATAGGATACGTATAAGTGTCTGCATTAATACACATATATAATATGCATAAATATAAATACATATAATAGATATACACACACTTATTTTTCTAAATGTTTACCTATTTATTTTTGACAGAGAGAGAGAGAGAGAGCAGGGAAGGGGCAGAGAGAGAATCCCAAGCAGGTTCCGCACTGTTGGCGCAGAGCCCGAGGTGGGGCTCGAACTCACGAACCGCGAGGTCATGACCTGAGCCAAAACCCAGAGCCGGATACTTACCCAAATGAGCCACCCAGGCGCCCCTACACACACACACTTACAAATATTTCCCCCTATTGAGGACATTTGGGTTGTTTCTGGTTTCGGACAAATAAAGCTGACATACAGTTTTGTATAAAACTGATGACACAATGCACCTACATCTACATATAATTATATATATGCCTTCCTCCTGTTGAGGTCATTTGTTTCTAACTTTTTTACTTTTTAAATAAAGTTGGTATAGCTATATCTATCTATAGATATAGATTATAGATAGCTATATCTATCTACAGATTTAGATTATAGATAGCTCTATCTATCTATAGATTTAGATTATAGATACCTATAGATCTTTGTATATTGACATCTATATGTGAATGTAGATAGGTAGGGACAGATAGACATGAAATCTGAGTCTTTACACCACCTCCGTATGATTATGAGCAAAGGGTTTACTTCCTTGGCCACACCAAACTGTCCTCACGTGTTTAATGCTGCCTGCCCCCCGCCCCACCTCCTAGCCTTTGCACATGCTTTCGCTTCTGCCTGGAACTCCCCTGCCCTCCTCTTCACCTGCCTAACCCCCTCATCCATCGGATGTCCGCCTAAATTATCTCCTCCTCTGAGAAGCCTCCCCTGAAGGCTCCAATTTGTCAAGTCCCCCAGGTTTTATGTTCCAGAGAACCCTCTACTTCGCCCACTACAACGTAATATCTTAACAAAAGTCTGTCCCTCACCACCGGTCTGAGGGCTTCTGGAGGATGAGAGGCACAGCTGTTTTCGTCATCGTTTGCGCCAGATGATGACGTATACAGTAGGTACTGAACACAAGGCACCCGGCACTGCTGCGATGCCACAAAGTTCATTAACATAGGGATGAGTCCGGCCTTTCCCCCCGACCCCCTGCCTCTGGGCTAAAGTGAATCCGTGCCCTCCCCTTCCCCATCTGCAAGGTGGAGGGGACTCTGCTGAAACCATAGATTACGATAAGATTCTGTGGCACAGAATCAAGAGGAGAGGAGACAAGAACCATCAGAGGTGAGCCTAGTTGCTAAGGCTTGTGGAGTCCGTCGGAGAGCAAGGAAAAAGAGGTAGCAAAGAAGAAAAATTGGACGGGAAGAGAAAGCATCTTTACAAGGATGGTTACTGCTGCGTGCATTCTCTTCCTAGCGTTTGAGCAAAGCAAGTAACGAATTTGAGCTATTTTTATTTTTTATAATTTTTTTACTGTTTATTTTTGAGAGAGAGTGCGTGTACACACACGAGTGGGGGAGGGGCAGAGAGAGAGAGAGAGGGAGACACGGAATCAGAAGCAGGCTCCAGGCTCCGAGCCGTCAGCACAGAGCCCAATGTGGGGCTCGAACCCATGGATCGTGAGATCATGACCTGAGCCCAAGTCGGATGCTTAACCGACTGAGCCCCCCAGGTGTCCCAAGTTAGTTATTTTTAAATGCCTTTTGGGTTTCTAGGACAAGTGGGTCACAGCTTTACAAACAGGACCTTACATGATCGTTAATATCATTGTTGCGATCTGGGGCAAAGCCCAGCTTTCCCCTGCCCCGCACAATGCCCCCCCACCTCAGACTCACCCAGGTCATTCCGCTTTTTGTCCTGGGGTCGGCGATGTGCCCTATCCTGGAGGGAGACAGCAAAAAAGCAAGTATGGCTACGTAGGTCCAGCCTGGGGCTTCCTCAGCTCCTATGTGAGCACCCGACAAAGGGCCATGCCCGCTGCTGGGGTCTCCTGGGTCACCCTTCCTTATCCCCATGATTCTTCACACAGAGAAAGGAGAATGAGGGTCTTACCTTCTTCATAGTTCCTGAAAAATCTATGGGAGGGCAAAGGAAATAGTTAGGATGGCAAGTCCCCCACGCAGAACCAAGTCCACCTCCCCTCCTCTTCTATCCCCCCTGGTACCTTGCCCGTGTCGGCCACATGGAGGGACCCTTCCCAGACACTCCTTGTGTGCAGGTGCCCGGCACCGATGACAACGGTAGCCCTGATAGAAGGTGCCTCTGGGATGCCAAGGGGAGATTAAGGGAAGTCAGCGATGTTGACTGGACGCAGCCAGTCATTTTGCTGACAACACGAAGGGTGCCCTTGGGTTCTCTTTAGGGAAAGAAAGAGATGAAGCAGCTGAAGCTCAGGGGAGAGCCTCCCACCTCCCAACTCAGGGGACAGCCGGTCAGAGAAGCCCCTCCAAGGAGGAAGGGCTGACCACGCCCAGGCCCCGGCCCCTACCTCAGCAGCATCTGGCAAGCCTTGCATGACGTGGTCTCCTCGAAGGAGAACATCTGGAAGTCATGCCCGTTGGCAGTAGCGTTCTCAGGGTAGATGTTGGAGCTGGAGGGGGGACAAGGGAATGAAGTACCGACACGCACTGCTGTTTGGATGTAGCAATGCCGCCATATTGGATATGCTACATAAGTCACAAACCATGTCTCCATCCATCCGTCTACTGATGGGCATTTGGCTGGAGACAGAGAGCAGATTGGTGGCTGCCAGGGGCTGGGAGCCAGGGACGGACTACCACATCGGTGCAGGGTTTCCTTTGGGTGGGGATGAAAATGTTTCGGAACTCGGTAGAGGTGGTGGTTGCACAATATTGTGATGCACTAAATGCCATCGAATCTTACACTTTAAAATCGCTACATTTTCATTATGTGAATTTCATCCCAAGAAGACGAAGAAAGGGAGCCTGAGTGGCTCGGACAGTTTAGCATCTGACTCTTCATTTCGGCTCAGGTCGTGATCTCACCATTTGTGAGCTCGGGCCCTGCATCAGGCTCCGTGCTGACAGTGCAGAGCCTGCTTGGGATTCTCTCTCTCTCCTTCTCTCCCTCTCTCTGCCCCTCCCTCACACACACACTCTCTCTCTCTCAAAATAAATAAAATGAACATTGAGAAGAAGAAGGAGGAGGAGGAGGAGGAGAGGAAGGGGAAGGGGAAGGAGAAATAGAAGGAGAAGGAGGAGGAGGAGGGGAGAAGGGGAGGAGGAGAAGAAGGAGGAGGAGGAGAGGAAGGGGAAGGAGAAATAAAGGAGAAGAAGGAGGAGGAGGAGGAGGGGGAGGAGGAGGAGGAGGAGGAGGAGAAGGCAGAAGAGGAGGAGGGAAGGAGAAGAAAAAGAAGGAGGAGGAGGAGGAGGAGGAGGAGGAAGGGGAGGAAGAGGGGTCCAGGCTGGTGGCTGAAGCTCACACAGAACACTGGCATTCGGACGATGCAGACAGCATTAAAAGCCTCTCCTTCCCATTTCCCAGATGAAGAAACCGAGGTTCAGAGTAGCCCTACAGAATGGAGCCCAGAATTGCCTCTCAGCCCCCGGCCTCAGAGGACAGAAGGGTGGGGGAGGAGGGGGTCTCACATGGCCATCTCGAACTGCTCCATCCACTTCTTCTTCAGTTCTCGTGTCTTAAAGAACAGCTCATAGCCCTGGGAGCCTTGGTCCTCGATGAGGAGAAACATGTGAGTCCACTGCAGGGAAGCAGGGTTCGGAATGAAGGCACGCGGTCTGCAGAGGATGGGACCACACGCCCTCTTCACCCCTACCCCCGTGGGGAGAAAAGGGTCAGGCTTCCAATAGCCTCTCTGCCGCTAGGAGAACTGGGCATGGGTACCCTTGTAAGGGTCTGCCTGGGAGAACCAAATACACACGCACAAATCTAAAAATCTCACACACACGCACGCGCACACACGCACACACCGGCATTCTAAAGGTCAAGTGGAGAGCCTCAAGCTGCACTGGGGCTTCCCAGCACTGGGGACCCCGGTTCTGGCTTCGGAGCCCACCTTCTTGTTCTCTCGCTCTCCAGAGGAATCGTCTCGAACCTGGAAGCTTTGCAGGTCCACAACGTTCTTGAGGTCGTAGGAGTCCCCTCGGCGTTTGCAGATGAGCAGAGCTTTGTCGAGCAGGAAGGCGTACCTGAGAGCAACTCAGGTCAGGGGCCTCTGTCTGGCTCCCCTCAGCCAGCTCCTCCCTACCACCTCCCTGCCTGCCTTCTCCACCTTCCTGGCCCCACCCTGCTGTCCATCTAGGACTCCTGCCCTTCTCTTCTGTGGCCAACTTGGCAGCATCCGCCTGCCCATCCTGACTTCAGCCCTAAGATCTGTTCTGGTCCCGGCACCTGGTAGTCTTGGCTCCACCCACACGTCCGCGCTGGCCCCGCCCTGCCTGTCCATGTAGGCTCCACCCCCTGGTATAACTAGAAATCCGGCCCCGCCTCTGCCCCAGTTCTTCCCTGTATCTATTGGCTCCGCCCACACATCTACACTGGCCCCGCCCTGCCTGTCCACCTAGGCTCCACCCCCTGGTATAACTAGAAATCTGGCCCGCCTCTGCCCCAGCTCTTCCCTGTATCTATTGGCTCCGCCCACACGTCCGCACTGGCCCCGCCCTGCCTGTCCACGTAGGCTCCACCCCCTGGTGTAACTAGAAATCCGGCCGCCTCTGCCCTGGCTCTTCCCCGTGTCTGTTGGCTCTGCCTACCTGTCCATCTTGGAGCGCCGCTCCACTGAGGTGATCTTGAGCTCCCCATCGATCTTGGGCCGGCCATAGTGGGCCAGAGATTGGTCCTATGCAGCGGGAACCGGGTATGGCAAGGGGCCACCAAGGAGGAGACCAAACGCCCTCCCTCCCGCGGCCACGCCCTGGCCCTTCCCGCCCTGTCTCCTCACCAGGTTCTCGATGGACAGCTGGAAGTTGGTGATCTGCCGCAGCGTCTCATTGTCCCGCTTGACCTCATTCACGCACTGCGCCAGGTCCTGGGGGTGGGGCGGGGTGAGCCCGGGCCCCCACCCTGCCCAGTCCCCCATCTGGTTGGGCATAGGTGGTCGGCCCCTCCCAGGGGCTGGCAGGAGGCATCGAGAAAGGGGATCCCCAGCATGTACTGTCCCCAAGCGAGCCGCTGGGAATAGGAATCACTCACTGGTCACATAGGCGTGTTGTCATTGGTGAGAGGAGGGATTGCCCGCGGGTGCGAGCGTGTGCCTGGGCTGCACTACCTTGAATGTGGACATGGCTGTGTCCACCACTCACCCTCATGGCATCCAGCGCCAGCCTCAGGTTCTCCTTCTCCATCACGTCCTGCGTGTGTTTGACCAGCTCCTGCATGGCCGGTGGAGACAGACGTCACCTGCGCCTGCCCTCTCCTCTTGGGGACGCTCCAGACAAGCCTGGCCTGCCAGCCCCCTCCTTCCTCCCAGAGGATCCTAGAGCCCGGCCCCTGGAAGACAGCTCTGCCCGGCTCCTATGACACGGGGAGGTAGACAGACCAAGCCCTTGCCTGGGGGCCCCCCCTTGTGCACCTGGAGAAGGAGGTGGTACTTGAGCACCCGCTGCATGGGCACCATCAGCAGGTCCCGCAAGGTGAACCTCCCGTTGTTTGCTCGCTGAGAACATTCCTGGGGGGTCAGAGAAAGAAATGAGCAAGACGAGGTGGACACAGGTATGGATTTTTCTAGAACCTGAAGCATCACATCTCCCCCGGGGAAGTAATGAAGGAAGAATTTCCTGGAAGGTTGGTAAATACTTCCCAGGACTCCACGAGCCGAGTGGAGCTGGGGAGGGAGCGAGGGACGACAGGTCTGCGGGTCCCCACAGTGGAGATGAGCCTGACGGGCGCGGCGCATGAAGGTGGCGCCTCCTCATTTCTGCCCTGTCTGTGCTCCCGCTAGACACACTGGTCCAGGGGGGCGGGGCTCAGCCCAGGATCGGGGCTCCGTGTGAGGTTGGCGCCCAGCCCAGACTTGGGGCACAGCCAAGTTTGGGACTCGGTGCAGGCCGGGCTGGGGATCGGTTTGGAGTCAGAGTTGAGTCCGGGGTCCGGACCTCCGCCTGGGGTCAGGACCGAGTCCAGAGTCGGGGCTCAGCTGGGGTCAGGGCTGAGTGCTCCCGCCCACCTCTTCCTGCTCCATTTCTCCCCGCTCAGCTGGTCAGCGCCTCCCACCCCGAACCCTTGTTGGGTGGATCCCTGGCTGGGCCGCAGCAGAGAGTCCGCCATCAACTCAGTCTCCGCCCTGCCGCCCCGGGGCCTGGGAAGGAGTAAGACAGTCCCCCCGGTGGGGCCCGGGCCCCACCTCCAGCTTCATCTGCACGTCCTCCCGGGCTGCGGCCACGTGGTCCAGGTGCTTGCTGGCTGACTCCACCTGGCTGCAGTAGCGGCCGTACACGAGGAACCTGAGGGAAAGACAGGCGGCCGGGCGATGGTGGCCGGCACCACGGTCAGGCAAATCTGGGTGTCGGTCCTGGCCCCGCCTCTTCCCAGATGGGCTGAGCCTCGGTCTGCCCGTCTGTAAAATGGGCATAACAGTGGCATCTCCCACACGGAGCTACCGAAGCACTGAGGGAGATAAGGCACAAGAAGCTCTTAGCACTTGGGATATTGTCTCCTCGATACCCACTCATTTAACAAACACAGAGCACCTACTGTGTGGCAGGCCCTGTGCTAAGCTCTTTAGGATCCATTTATTTCATCCTCACCGCACCCTAGGAGGCACATTCCTGCGCCACACTGATTTCACAGCTGTGGCAGCAGATGCTCGGAGAGGTTACGTGACTCCGCCGTATCACGCAGCCCGACAGAGGCAGAGGCGGGGACTGGCCCACGAGCGGGCAGTCCCTTGCCCGTGAGCAAAGAAGGAAAAGCTGTCCAGTAGTCTCGGAAGCCAAGGTCTTCCGTGGCGCGGACAGGACAGGGTGACGTCCGGGGGTCTGGGCTGGCCAGCTGGGTCTCACCTCTCCTTGTATTTGATGAAGACCTGGTAGAGGGTGGGCGCGCCTGGGGCGGCCAGGGCTTCCTTCATCTCCTTGAGGAAGAGGGTGTGCACCCGGAGCAGGTCCTACTCGGAGGGGAGGAGTGGGGGCCGGGGGTCAGGAGGCCCACCCGACGGGGCTTGGCTCCCAACCCCCACACTCCAGGGACAGGTGGAGCCGGCGGGTTGTCCCCACCGGACGGAGGGCCCAGGAGGGCTGGGCGCCGGCCAGCTCACCTCAATGTTGATGAAGATGATCTCGATGTCCTGAGGTTTGAGGAACCGCTGCAGGGGCTTCATGAAATGCTGCGGGAGCGGGGAGAGAAGGGTGAAGGAGGGCAAGACCCCTCCCTCCAGCCCACTCCCAGGGAGCCAGGGCCAGAAAGAGACAGAAAGAGAGATGGAGAATGTCCACCCGAACACCTGTCCACGGCTGTTCACGGCAGCGTTACTCATAACAGTCGCGAACGGGGACCAAGCCAAATGCCCAGCAACGGGTGGCTGGAGAACGAGGTGTGGTCCCCCCGCCCGCTGGAACGTCACTCAGCCACAAACAGAAGCGAGGCGCCGACACACGTGGACGGACACTGAACACACGACGCCCGGGGAGAGAACCAGACATGGCGGGCCACGCCGTGTGTGATTCCACGTGTGTGTGAAACGCCCAGAGCAGACACACCCGTGGAGACAGAAAGTAGGTCAACGGTTTCCAGGGGCCGGAGGAGGGCGGGGGCTTAGGGGGTGATGGCTAAAGGGTACAGGGTTTCTTTGGCGGGGATGGTGAAAATGTTCTTAAATTAAACAGTGGTGATGGTTGCACAGCCTTGTGAATAAACCAAACCCCGCTGCATTGTAGACGTGAAATGGGTGAACTGTATGGTGTATTAAGTTCATCTCCATAAAGCCGTTGAAAAAGCAATGGCAAAGGGAAGGAAATAGAAGGTCAGAGAGACAGTAATAGAGACAGGCGGACAAAGATGAGGCTACAGGAAAAGATACAGACAGGGATAAAGGGACACATGGGGAAAGAAAGACGAGGAAGAAGTTGGGAGAGACCCAGAGGAAAAGAGAGATCAAGACAGGAGATAGCATGAAGGAGAAAACCGGGGGCGGAGATGAGGAAACAAAACCACGGGGACAGAGAAGAGCCCCAGGCCCGCTTGTGACACCTGGGGTTTCTAGGCACGGCCCAAAGGCTGCCACTCCGGGGCACACGCACCTGCCCGCCCGGCTCCCGCACCTGCGCCCACCAGGGGCTGGGTCGAGGCACCGCACCTGTTGGATGGAGCCCAGTGTGTCCGTGTACTTCTCCTCCGTCTGCTGGATCTCCCGCAGGCAGCAACATCGCTTGTCATACTCTGTCATCTTGGGCTGAGAGCGGGAAGGACAGGTCGGTGTCGGGGGGCCTGGGGCTGCGCGCCCCCCCTCCCCCACCCGTGAGCCCGCCGGGACGCCACACTCGGCCCCACGCACCGGCATGGGCACGGGCTCGGAGCGCATGAGGTCTTCGTAGATCTCGTCACCCTCCGCCTCCTCGTTCTCCACACAGTCATACAGGTCCTCATCCTCCTCCACCGTGTCGCTGCGGGGCGCGGGGTCAGCTAGGGCCACCAGAGCCTCCAGGCCGGGGACCCCCTCAGACCCCTCCCAGATCAAACTCCTGTCTCCTCAGAGCCCCAAGTCAGGGCCATGTCCCCTCAGACCCACTAAGGCTGGGCTGTGACCCTCAGATCCCTTAGGGCAGGGCCATGTGGCCTCAGATCCCCAGGGCAGGGTGGTGGTCCCAGACACTCACTCGATCTGGTCAGACAGGCCACTGTAGATGTCTTCGTCACCCACAGTATCCTCGTCAGTGGGGAAGGGCCTGAGGGAGCCAGGAAGGTATGAGCCAGAGGCCTGGGGGCCAGGGGCCCGGGACTTCCAGGAGGGGCAGGATTGGAGCCAGAGCAGCCCACGGACGCCAGCTCCAATGGTTACTCACATGATCCCCTTATTCTGGGCAATCGGGGTCCAGGACAGAGCAGACAGGGTGTAGATGACCTGCAACAAGGGCCATGGCCGCTCAGCAAGGCCCTCGCCCACCCACACGCCAGGACACAGGCTCGGACTCCAAGACCCGAGGCTGGACACAATGGGGAGACTCCACGCCCCTGGGAGCCTCACGCGGGATTCTGTCCCCCTTCCCGCTCCTCTGCGTGAGCCGATACCCACCACTGAGCACCCACCACTCGGCCCCCTGACGCTACGCAATCCTCAGAACCACTCGGAAAGGACAGGATGGTATTATTACTGTGTCACAAAGGAGGGACCTAGGGCTGAGAGGCGCGGCCACAGATCTGAGGGCACACAACCAGGAGCAAAGCGGGGACCGGAACCCAGCCAAGCTCTTTGCATCTGGTGTCCGGCCTGGTCTGACTTCTCTGATCTTCCCCCCAGCAGCACTGAGATTTCCCGGTGCAAATGTTCATGGAAACGGACTGAAATCCAACCTTCCGGCTCTCTGTGCCCAGCTCGCGGGGCATCGGCGCTAGCTTACCTTCCCGAAATCCTGGACATCGAAGAGGTCAAAGGCCTCGAAGAGTTCACTCCGCTTGAGGCCAAACTTCTCGCAGCAGGTAGACAAGAAGGTACGGATGTTCTTAAGGCACAGGAACTGCGAAGAGAGGCAGAAATGGGGGTGGAGGACACCTAACAGGACAGGGGAGAGGCTGAGCCCTGGGCAGCCTGACTTGGGAACTGGCACGGAAGGGGGAAAAGAAGGCACAGCCTCC
>PITB01024663.1:0-23867 GCA_004024585.1 Paradoxurus hermaphroditus | reverse complement strand
GGGGGGGGGGGGGGGGGGGGGGGGGGGGGGGGGGGGGGGGGGGGGGGGGGGGGGGGAGGAGGGGGGGGGGGGGGGGGGGGGGGGGGGGGGGGGGGGGGGGGGGGGGGGGGGGGGGGGGGGTGTCCTCTGGAGACAGGACCCGGGAGGGAGGACGGAGTGGCTTCTGCGCCTGGTCGGGGGAGAGTCTTCTGACCAGATTTAAAACGCCAGCTGTGCCCGATGACCGAGGGTGTTGGTGACATAAAGTGCTGGTTCCTGTCTGTGTGGACAGGGTGACCGAGGGGCCTCGGAGAAGGCATTCGCTGTGTCCACAACCCACGCGCGCGGCACCCTCACAGTGGCGTTCTCACAGGCCGTAACTTCCGCCGGCGTGCCACGCCCAGGTTCTCATTTCTTTACGGAGTGGAATGAACACGAAATGTCGGTGTCACCGTTATGAAGGGACAGGCAAGGACCTCCTGACCGAGGTGCTGGAACGGAGCTCGGGTGAGAGCGAGGCTCGCCCAGACCCTTAGGCACGTTCCTGAGGGGGTGGGGGGGGGTCACGCCCAGCCCAGGGGCCCCCCAGTGGGGCTCAGGGAGCACCCCGCTCAGTCTGTGCCCCCGCCGAGCTCGAGGCCACCTTGTCCCTCGGGGAGCACCGGGGCGGCATCGTCTCTGCGATGACAGAGAGGGCGAGGTGCCCTGGGCAGCCCACCTCAGGGGCTCGGTCTGAGCAGGGGGGACACAGAGCGTCTCCACCTTGGCCCCAGCCCTTCCCGGGAGCCCCCTGCTGTGCACAGAGCCAGGAGCCTTGGCAGCCGGGGTGTCTGGAGTCTGTCCCCAGGTAGTAGCCCTGACCTCACATCCCCTAGGCTTGGATTTGAGGGTCCCAAGTGGAGCTCAGGGGTGAGGGGGCTTCTGGCCCTGTCCCCAGTTCCGGCCCCTTCAGCCCCCACGGCCATCAGCCACCAGCCCCAGGAGGCAGCTCACCCAGCCTCACCTCTGGGGAGGGGTCTGTATTTCCCCGAAGCTCCAGCCCGGACAATTTCCTCTCGTCCGGAGGCCTGGCTCTCTCCTCTCCGGTGGCTCCCTAGCCTCCACGGGGCCACGAAACGGCCAGTCAGCGTTTCGTGAAAACCAGCAAGAAGCCGAGCCCTCCGGAGAAGGGGGCTGGCGGGGGCCCGGCCCACCGTGGGCGCAGGACCGGCCTCGGCCCGGAGCCAAGTCACACTCCCAGCACCTCACCCCTGTGGCGGGAGCGTGCTTGGCTCAGGAAGCCGACGGAGCTCTCGCTGGGACTCCACCTCCCCGCCCAGGGCCATCACGGACGGCTGTCCCCGGGCAGTGTCCACGCCTCCCAACCGCGGGCGTCGGGGAAGTGGAGTCTCTCCAGCAACAGCCGGGCTGGTTTCTCGGCTCTGCTCCTGGAGAAGCAGGCGCGCTGCTCGTTTCTCTGCGGGTGTGCGCACATCACACCCCTGCACGGCCCCCGAGTGACGTGAGGACGTGGACACAGGTGGAGGCACCAGAGCCCTGGGAACGGCAGGAGCCCCTCCTCCGGAGAGCCCTTCCCGGGCAGAGGGGCGTGGCTCTGACCCTTACCCACGAACACTCGAGTCCGGCTTACCGTGCGTGCCCCAGGGGCCTCCCCCCACCCACCTCCAGGAGCTAGGTTCACAGTTCAGGGTTGGGTTCACGACCACTGACCTGGGGGCAGTTCGAGCCCCAGCCCGTGGTCTCATGGCCCAAGCACTGGGATGTACTCTCGTGTCCCCCAGGAGCAGCTGGGACAGTCGCCCCTAGCGTGTTCGCTGCACGCCTACTTACTGAGAGTCGGCCACGTCCCAGATGCCAGGACGCCGCAGGGGCCGTGACAGAACACGAGTCAGAAGACATCCGGGCGTGACCCCTGACAGCCTCCCCAGGAAAATGCAACAGGGGGCTGCCGGAGATCACTCGGGGGACGGCACCCCCCCTGCCCCGAGAGGGTCGGGCCCCACAAAGCGGCCGTGCCCGAGCCAGGACAAGGCTGGCATGCAGGGTGCGGGCGTGTCCCCCTGTCCCCTCTCCTGGCCACTGGTCACTGCTGGGCCTCTCCCGCCGGTGGGGTGGGCGGAGAGGGGGAGTCAGCGGGAGGGCCCGGGTGTGGACGCCTCGCTGCCCCAGGCACCCAGACCGACGCCTCCCTCCGCGTCATCGGGGAAGTGGCCCCGGCTGTGTGCGCTGCGTCCGGGCCCCTCTGCCAATCTTGCGGGTGTGAGTCAACACTGGGGTTCCTGGAGGGAAGGGAGGGTCTGTTTGCTGGTTGACACTTGGTAATCTCTGCCTTCCACTGGGACAGCGCGGCCCCTTCTGCTGTTTGCTCTCCCTCTGCTGCGTTAATCCTGGGCAAACGGGCTCCAGGGCTTGCCTCTGACCTTGTCTTCGGTCCACACCTGTCCTGCCCACGCTGGGGCCGTGCTGGGCCATGCCGCAACCCCCCACCCACCGCCATCTCAACAGGCTCCAGAATCTCCCGGCTGCTTCTTCTCCCCCACCCGGGGCTGCAGGGAACAAGAAGGGAGAGGGAAGAGGGGGAGGGGGAGGCGCCTGCCTTGGGACCTGCCACAAGGTGGGGCCCCCGGAACCGAGGGCCCCTTGCACACCCACCTGATGCCTCCTTGGGCTGGCTCTGTCCTCGAGATGAAGGCCACCCCTCCGCTGTCCCGTTTCCTCCTCCACTCCCTGCTTCCCTTCCCCTGTGCTGCTGCTCACCACACGCACGCTGGCCTCCCTCGAGTCCGTTCCCCACAGTGCGGCCAGAGAGGAGCCTTCCGGAGAACCTTGTATGCTGATGTGGTTTCAAGTTTATGGGTAAATTGCACAGAGAGCCTAAAGAGGTCCTGTCTGCCTTTATCCAGATTCACGGATGTTTGCGCCTCGCTCCCTCGGCTTTGCCACTTGTTCTCGTGTGTGTGTGTCCCTGCCCGCCCTCTGTATCCACGTGTGTTTTTCTAAGCCACGTGGGTTTAAAAAGCATAGCCTTCGCCCCTACATAGGTGTGTGTGTACCCCAGGGACAGGCCGGGGTCGCCCTCAGCAGAGCCAGCAGGGTCACGTGGGTCTGTGTGCAGCTTCCTCCCCTCAGGATGGAGAGATAACAGAGCAGAGCTGTGTCCTTGGTGCATCGTGTCCAGAGGCAGCCCACGTCGACCAGACGCATCGCCGGAACAGACGCACGCCTGGATCGCGGGGCTCAGGGTGTGTCGGCCAAGTCTCTCGGCTGGCGGCCGACCACGTGCCCCGGAGCTGAGAAGGGTCCGATGGGGGCCCTGCAGGCGTGTCGCGCTCAGCGGACACCGGGAGCCTGCCCTCTCTAACCCCTCCCACTCTCCTTAGTTAGCATTCGGATTCGGGAAGATCTTCCTCTTCCTTCCTGCTTATTTATCTCCCCTCGATTCATCCACATCAGCAAAAGCTCATGAACTTCTATTTGTGGTACAAATCTATTTAAAAATATAAACCTATCAGGGAAAGGGTGGCCCGGAAGCTCTGAGTTTCTTTTCCCCGCAGACACATGGGGAAAAACACAAAGTGAGCCCAGTTTGCCAGAGCGCTGGAGACCGTCAGAGGTGTGCAGAAACCAAGCGAGTGTGCAATCAGGAAAAGGCCATCTTCAAAATGATAGGAAATCTTTGTGGCATTTTTGTCCACCCTTATCCCACCCCCACCCCGGTGCAGTGGCGGTTCTGGCCGTGGCCCTGGCAGCCCAGTTTCCCCTTATTCCTCCCCCAAAACCAAAAGAACCAGAGAATGCCCTATCTGTGTACGTCTGTCCTAACCTGTCTGGAAGGTACCCGAAGGGTTGGCACAAGGTACTTATCTCTGTTTTGCTTCACTGGGACCCAGTGACCAAAGCTGCAGGTACTGCTCATGAAAGCTGTGAGGTGACCAAAGGGTCACAGGTGGAGACACACGATGGTTTACCTTCGGCCGCACTGGTTCAGGTGGGGCTCTTTGGGAAATGAGGACATGAAAGCAGCTAGGTGCAAATGGGAGTTTGGAAAGCCACATTCACGTTCGGGCAAGACCCCCAGGCTCCAACCAAGCCTGCCCGAGTGCAAAGAGCCGTCCCAGCACAGAGGCAGGCCGTGAGACTGGGGAAGCTCCGCACGGCTGAGGAAACTCTGCCAGAACACGAACTGAACGTGAACTAAAGGAGCAGAGACTTCGGTGATCACACCAGCCAAGGAACAGTCCTTGTAAAAGTATTTGGAAAAGTCTCAAAACAAATGAACGCTACAGCCTTCAATGACAATGAAAGGAAGGAGGAAAAGAAGAGAGAGGAGGAGAAAAGGGGAAGAAAAAACCCAGCAAACAATGGAGAAGGCAGAGAATCTAATTTCCAGAGCTACCACATTATAATAGTTGAGTCCCCAATTTTCACTTTTAGTCTATGTGCTGCCGAAGCGAGCATGAGTCCCCAATTTTCAACGAAAATCACAAGGCTCACAAAGAAAGGCATGGTATTATTAAAAGGAACAAAATCATCCCCGAGGAAGATTTACTAGACGAAGACTTTGGAACGAGTGTGCCAGGTACGTTCAGAGGGCAAAGCAAACCCCGGACGGGAAACAAAAGCCAATCAAGAAACCGAGGTGCGCACAAAATGAGAATGTCAACAAAGAGATAAAAACTGTTATTAAAAAACCAGACAGGAATTCTGGAGCTGAAACGTACAAACAACTTAGGTGGGAAATTTCCCAGAAGGAAAGAACGAGGAGAAATAAGTGTGCAGGAGGGGCGCCAGGCCGACACACACCCGGCGAATGACCCAGGAGAGAAGAGAAAGGGACAGAGATGTTGGAAGAGATCAGAGTGGAAACTTCCAAGAAGGTCAACAACCTCCAAGTAGGATGAACTCCGAGAGACCAACACCGACACACATCCCTCTCGCCCGCTAAGGCTCGTCACCTGCATGCTCTCTCCAACGAGACTGTTGGCTGACTTCCCACCAGAAATCTCAGGAGACAGAAGGTGGTGGATGATAGGTTTGAAGTCCTGGGAGAAACAGAGTCGGCCACGAATTCTCTACCCGGGAGAGCTGCTGTCCTTCAAAAAATGAGGGAGAAATTAAGACTTTTCCAGAGAAACGAAAGCTGAGGGAGTTTTATTACAAGACAGAAAGGAGCCCCTTGGGTTGAAATGAAGGACTAGATGGTAGATCAGAGGTGCAGGAGGGGGTAAAGGTCTCCTCTGAAGCTAAGCACGTGGGCAAATAGAGAAGCCAATATTATTGTAATTTCTGTTTGCCACCCCACTTCTAATTTTGTCCAGGGTTTAAAAGACAAATGCGTAAAAATAGACATGTTCTTGGGCGTCCACGGTAGCAGGCATGACTCGTCACCACAGCAGCACAAGGGGCGTGTACAACGGAAGCTCAGCTGGCACCGAGTCCACGTAGGCCACGGAGGTCTGGGGTGCCGGGTGACCCACGGCCATGGCCAGCACAAAGACAGTGTATACAGAATACACAAAAGGAAATGAGATGGAAACAAAAATCCATCACTACAAAAAACCAACCAAACACAAAAGACGGCGGTAATGAAGGGAACGAAGAACCAAAAGGCCAGAAGACACACAGGAGACAAACGGTAACATGGTAGAGACAAGTCCGTCCTTGTCGGTACTCAGTGCACACGCACACTGGTTGATTTAATCGGGGTTGATTTAAATACACCCCTCAGGGCACCTGGCTGGCTCAGTTGGTTAAGCATCTGACTTCGGTTCAGGTCATGATCTTACTGTTCATGGGTTTGAGCCCCATGTCGGGCTCTGTGCTGTCAGCTCAGAGCCTGGATCCTGCTTTGGATTCTGTGTCTCCCTCTCTCTAGCCCTCTCCTGCTCTCTTTCTTTCTCTCTCTCTCTCTCAAAGATAAACATTAAAAAATAATAATAATTAGGATTGCAAACTGGCGCAGCCACTCTGGAAAACAGTATGGAGGTTCCCCAAAGAATTAAAAATAGAATTACCCTACGACCGAGCAATTGCACTACTATGTGTTTATCCAAGGGATACAGGTGTGCTGTTTCAAAGGGGCACATGCACCCCAATGTTTATAGCAGCGCTATCGACAATAGCCCAAGTATGGACAGAGCCCAAACGTCCATTGATGGATGAATGGATAAAGAAGACGTGGTATACATACACAATGGAATATTAGTCGGCAATCAAAAAGAATGAAATCCTGCCACTTGCAACAATATGAATGGAACCAGAGTGTATTATGCTAAGCAAAACAAGTCAGTCAGAGAAAGACAAAAGACTTCACTCATATGTAGAATTCAAGATACAAAACAGATGAACATACGGGAAGGGAAGCAAAAATAATATAAAAACAGGGAGGGGGACAAAACATAAGAGACTCTTAAATACGGAGAACAAACTAAGGGTTGCTGAAGAGGGTGTGGGAGGGGGGATGGGCTAAATGGGGCAGGGGCATTAGGAGGGCACTTGCTGGGAGGAGCACTGGGCGTTATATGCAGGGGATGAATCACTGGAGTCTACTCCTGAAATCACGATGGCACTATATGCTACCAAACTTGCATGTAAATTTAAAACTTAATTAATTTTAAAAAAAGAAAAAAGAAATAAAAACACCATCCAGGGGCACCTGGCTGGGCCGATCAGTGAAGCATGCAACTCTTGATCTTGGAGTCGTGAGTTCGAGCCCCACGTTCGGTGTAGAGATTACTTAAAAATAAAATAAAACAAAATGACAATAAAAAATTAATAAAAACTACAACCCGACCGCATGCTTTCTGTGAGACACTTGCGTTAGAACTAAGGGTACCGACAGACTGAATGTGAAAGCTTAGAAAGATACCTCCCGTGCAAATAGAACCCAGACGAGAGCCGGGGCGGCCGCGCCAGGACCACGAAAAAGAGACTTTATGGTTGGAAGAGACAAAGAAGGGTACTATTGATAAAGAGTCAATTCAACAAGAAAATACCGCAATTACAAACCGAACCACACAGACACAACCATGTGACCGAGAGGCGGCCAGGCCCACGTGACAGTTGCAGGCTTCCGCACTAGGCGCTTCGTGACGGGCAGAGGAGCCGGCCAGAGGGCCAGGGGACTCGCACACCCCGTCAACCCGGCACACCCGCCGTACACGCAGAACGCTCACCAGGGCCGGAGACACGTGTGCCTCAAATTCACACGGAACGTCCTCCAGCGTACACTGTACGCCACGTTCCAAACGGGTGCTCAGAAGTTTAAAAATATTAAAATCACGTGAAGTATTTTTTCTGACCACAAAGGGGCTAAGCTACAGATCGATAACAGAAGAAAAGTGTAAAATTCACAAGTACGTGCAATTAATATGGTCTCAAGCAATCAACGGGTGAAAAAGGAAAGATCGGGAAAAAAACCAGAAAGGCAGCACGCCAAACTCGTGCGTCTCAGCGAAGGGAGTGCCAAGCGGGACGGGCACAGGTGTGACACCGGAGAGGAAGGATCTCAGGTCCGTAATCCGACGGTACACCTCGAGGCACCAGAAAGAGAAGGCGGAGTTCCAGAAGGAAGGCGGAGGTAAAGGTTAGAGCGGGGGTAATGAGACAGAGGGCAGAAGTGACGGAGAAAACCAGCGACACCAAGTCGGTTCTCTGAAAAGACCAACGGACCGACCGTGAGCCGGATGGACTGAGAACAGCAGAAGCCTCAAATCGCTGAAATCAAACATGAAAGGGACATCACTGTTGATTTTACAGAAATAAATGTGATTTTAAAGAATGCTAGGAGCACGTTAGTCGCGTTTAATAAACTGGAAGAGATGGACAAATTCCTAGCCACACACGATCTAACACAACCAGCTCGGGAAATAGGGGGACCTGCGGTCAGCGGGGAGGGCGAATCAGAGATCACAGCCCTCCCCGCCAAGGTCTCAGGACAAGAAGGCTTCACTGGTGAGCCCGCCAGGTACTTACGGAAGAACTAACATCAATCCTTCTGACTCTTCCGGAAAATCGCAGAGGGGGAACCGTTCCTACGTCACTGTGAGGCCATCATTCCCCTGACGCCAAAGCCAGACAAAGACAGAAGAAGAAAGAAAGGAAAAAACAGCGCAGACTGGTATCTGTCATGAACACGGGCGCAAAAATCCTCAACGAAACACTAGCAAATCAATTCAGAAGCATATTAGAAACTTCCACACCATGGCCGGGTGGGATTTATTCCCTGAAGGCAAGAACGGTTCGGCATACGCAAATCAGCCAGTGACCCCGTTAGCGGAATGGGGGACACGTGATCATCCCAGTTGACGCAGGAAAAGAATTTGCTGGAATTCAATACCCTTTCGTAATAAAAACACTCAGCAAAGCGGGGTCGGAAGGGAGCGATGGCACAGAAAAGGAGACACACGACAAGCCCACGGCTCACGTCACTCCCAGAGGTGACAGCTTTTCCTCTAAGATCGGGGACAAGGCAAAGACGTCCACCCTGACCGCTCCTACTCAGCAGAGCACTGGGGGTTCTGGCAGAGCAATCTGGCAAGAAAGAGAAACACAGGGGACCCGGATTGGTGACCCCCCGTCACAGACGCCTTGATCTTACGTGCAGAACACTCTGAAAACCCCACCAAAAACCTGTCCGAGCTCCCTGCGGTCTGCATGTACGCCCCCCAAATCCACGTGTTGAAGTCCTAACTCCAAGAGGTGACGGTGTCAGCAGGTGGCTGGGTCGTGTCGTCGGGCCCGTGGGAAGAGGGTCCGTGCCTGCACGTAGCTCCCCGACTCCTTGTCGGCAGTCAGCACCCCAGAAGAGACCCTTCCTCGCCCTGCGCACCGTTGGTGGGGCTGGAGAATGCCGAAGTTATTACGTAGTTTGGTAATTCCTTAAAAAGTTAAACACGGAATTACGATACAGTTCAGCAAGCCCACTCCCGGGCGCATCCCCAAAGCAGCCGAAAGCAAGGACTCAAGTACATACTCGTCGGGCCGCGCTCACAGCAGCCGGAAGGTGAAGGCGGCCCCGTGTCCGTCAGCAGATGATTAGACACGAAAATGTGACATAGTCACACACTGAGATATTACCGGGTTTTAAAGAGCTTGATTCTGACGCCTGTTACCACGTGGAGACTTCCGGACACGAGGCTCAGCAAACAAGCCAGACCCAGGAGGGCAAACGGTGCATGATTCCACTCACATGGCCTTGGAATCGTCACACCCAGAGACAGAGAGTAGACGGTGGGCGCGAGGCCCGGGAGGTGGGCTGAGGTGGGGAGTTGGGTGCTGGACAGAGTCTCTTACAGGGAAGACTAAAAGTGATGGAGACGGGGTGGGGGGGTGGAGACGGCTGCGCCCCGCCCCACGAAGAACTGTGACACTCTCGGCAGCCCCCCAAGGCTCCTATACCTCACGCGGTCCTGTGTGCTGTTCTTCTTGTCCAGCGGGGTCCCCAGTGCCCACGGCTGTACCACCCCGGGGCTTAGAATTTGCTAGAAGGAAAGAAGGAAGGAGGGAGGGAGAATGGACACAGGCGAGGAAAGGGGTCTGTGTGAAGACCAGGAAAAGCAGGAGAAGAGGTTGGGGGCTCGTAGTCTCCTCCCGGGGCAGGGGGTGTCCTGTGGGAGGCTCTGAATATTCTTGCAGCCCAGGCGTTGGTGGGGGGGAGGAATGGGCGTGGCCCTTCTCACAGTGGGAGTGGCTCCAGGGACCAGGACACCCATCCACCCACAGCCTCCCCCCTCCTCCCCACCGTGGCTTGCCCTCCTGACCAGCGACCAGCGACCCGCTGGGCTGTCACGGCCACCTCTCTGCACCCCAAATGCCCGGCCGGGGGTGAGGGTGCTAGGTGATGTCTGTCGATGGACAAGCTGGGGGCTTGGGGGACCGTGATGGCCCAGTGTGTCCTCCACCTGTCTCTTCTGGACCAGGCTGACCCTCTGGGTCTTGCAAATACCCCGAGTGTGCTGGGGGCAGGGACAAGGCTCAGCCACCCGAAGGCCCAGGAGGGAGCGGCTTGTCCCCCGCGCATGCTTCCCGGCCTGGACCCCCTCCCAACCTGCATCGCCCAGCCTAGGGCTGTCAGGCTCTAGCCCGTTAGTCACACCACTGGGCCCCTTAGCTATGGGGGCGTAGACCAGGGCTGCCAGGACCCTCGCGGTTCCCATCCGTTGTGGCCACACAGCCGTCTGGGGACCAAGAGGCAGCAGGTGTAAAAGGCCCCACCCCAGGCCAATCCAGGGCGGGCTCTGAGCAGACCCACAAGCAGCCATGCCTGTGGCTCCCTAGGGCCAGGCCCTGGTCCTCCCGGGCCCTCCACGTGCCCCGGGCGGAGCTGGGCGAACCACCGGACTCCATAAACGCCTGGGCTGAGGCTTGCTGCATCCCGGGACCCTCGTCCTCAGTCTGTAAAGCGGTGGTGGGCTGTGGGGACGGCTGAGCTCAGAGGGGCCCCTGGGGCTGCTGGAGGACCCTGCGCGCCCACCAGGCCCCTGGGAGGCGTGTACCGGGCTGCGGGGCTGGGCGGGGGCGGTCGGCCTCTGGGCTCCAAGAGGCCCCGTGGGATCTGTGGGCGGGGAGCGGCCCGGCGAGCCCCAGGCTGGACAGGCTCCTGGCATGGTCCCTGGCGGAGCTCTCCCGAGCTCCAGGGGGCCGCTCCTTCCCGGCAGCCCGCTCCCCTTCCTTCTCTTCTGTCCTCAGCTCTCTCAAGTGTGAAGAGGTAAACCGGCTGAGCAAACAGGCTGGCCTCTGCGGAGCTGCATCCGGGATGTCCCAACCTCCGCCCGTCTCTGCCCAGAGGACGGTGCTCACCAGGAGGGACCGGGGCGGCATCCGGCCACGCCAGCAGCCGCGTCTCCGCCTCGCTCGTCTGGTGCATTAACTGAGTGCCCACTGTGTGCTGGGCGAGGCCCCTGCCGAGTGAAGCTCTCCTTCTGAGAAGAAAAGCTTGAACCCTAAATAACTCACATTCGCCTCCCGAGTCCGGGGTGCTCACGTGGGGCGGGGGGACTGCCCCAAACGGGGCTCACAGAGCCCTCTGAAGGCTGCGGGGTGCAGGCTGAGTTGGAGGATGCTGAGGGATGTGCCGGGAGGCATGGACTGAGAGCCGGAACCCTCTGGGGAGCAGAGGGGGCCGGGCCAGGAGGGTTCAGGCTGCGGGAGCCCTGGAGGTTGGCAGGGCCATGCGCACAACTGGGGACCACGCCAGGCCCGTCTGCAGGAGCTCTGAAGCCAGGAGACGGGCACCGGCTGCAGGGTGGGCGCTCCCTGCTCCGAAGAGGCCAGGAGACAAATGAAAAGCAGGTCCCGACAGGCACGGCCTGGGGACGGAGTGAGGGGGCGGGGCGGCGGCCAGGCAGATGGCTGAAAGCTTTGCAGACAGTTTCCCCGCTGCCCCCAGGATTCCACCTCTATGAATTAACCTCGAGAAGGCAGGTGCTCAGGATACCAGGTGCACCTCGCCGCTTATCGCCCAAACCTGGGGAAGCCGCCCCGCCCTCGGGGCCCCGTGCTCCCCCCAGGCGGCCGCTCCGCGGGGCGCTCAGACACGCTCGGGCCTGGGGTAAGGACGCCCAGAGAGTAAGACGCCTGCAGGGAATAGCGCTCGAGGCTGAGCTGTTGTTCACCGACCAGGGGAGAGGTTACCCTGTGACCCCCCTCAGCCCAGCTGCACCTGCTGGGGAGGGGGCCTCTGTGGCTCCGGCTCGGGGCAGTACTGGGGTTGAGACACCCCTGGCCCCCCGGAGGGGACCCCATCAGCCTGCTGGGGGACTTCCAGGGGCACGTCAGCGTGTGCGAATCGGCTCCGGCAGGGGCTGCCGTCAGGGGAGGGCCCTGGTGGGTCAGGGACCCGGGGGCAGCAGCAACCTTTGTGCCACTCTGCCTTGGGTCACCAAGCCAGCCTCAGGGGCCAGGTGAGGGTCAGACGTGCCAGGGCAGGCGTTGGGCAAGAGCCAGCCCGGCTGTCCCCTCGGCTTCCCCTTAAATCTGAACTCGGTGACACAGAGGAGCCCAGAGATGTGCAGGGGGCTCTGGTGAGCGTGGCTGGGGGCTCTGGGCATGGACTCTCCCCCCAGGGCCCCCGCCAAGCCGTGCAGACCAGGGACCCCGGCCTCCACACGCGCTGACCACAGCCCACCTGAGCAGAAGCCCCAGGCCCCCGCAATGACAGCCTCGGGTCCCTGACCCGGGGTCAGCACCCCAGGCCAGTGCCCAAGGCTGCCCGATGGCTGAGGCCTTGTCCCCTTCAATCCTGCCTCTCGGCCTCAGCCAGGCTTCCCGAGGAGGGGGGGCTCCACATGGGGACCGAGTGTGGGGGCGTGCTGACCACCCCCGACTGTGTGGGAAAGTCAGGACCAAGGCGGCCCAGGCGGCCGGCCCCTCTCCCTCTGATTCTCAGAAGCCGTGGGGTGGGGTGGGGTGGGGGCAGGGGTCCGGTGGGTCTGGGGCCCACAGCCACAAATCCTTCCTCCTCCAGGCCTCTTTCCTGCCTCGGCCCCTCCCCAAGAGCAAACACACGTGGCCGGCTTGGGGGAAAGGACGGAGCCCCGCGTCGCCCAGGAGCCGGGCGTGGGGCCAAGACTTCTCGCTATATAAGCCCCGGGGCCCCCAGGGAGCGAGCACCGGGGCCCACTCCCTCTGCCACCGGCCCGCCGCTGTGCCGGCCCCCAGGATGGGTGCCCCGAGCGGGTGCCTGGCGCTGGCCTGGGCCCTTGTGGCCCTGCTCCTGGTGCAGAAGACAGGTAAGACAGAAGACCCCGGCTCCGTCTCGGCAGCAGCGTGGCCTCCGCAGGCCACTGGGGGTTCCTCCTGCTGAGAATGGGTAGGCAGGCCCCCGCCCCGTGTGTACTCAGTGGGGCCCCCCAGGCTCTTAGCCTGCACCCAGGAGGAGCTGGGTCCCCAGAGACAAACCACCAAGAGGGTCTGGGGGTGGGGGCTGGATGAGGGTCCCGGGGCTGGCACCTCTCTGGTCCCTCTGAGGGCGACAGCCATCATGGTAGTCCTGGTAGCGGCTCCAAAATACCCCCTCGAGTCAGGGTTGGAACTGCTGACAGGTGACATGCCCGCAGCAGGGAAGCCGCGTCTGCACTCGCTGAACCTGGGTCCTGGCACTTCACACCTCACCTGCCGCCAGGCTCTCCCCAGCCGGCCTCTCTCCCTGCCCGTAGCCCGGGCTCTTAGCATCAGGAGGCAGCGGCAGCCCTAATACTTACTGTCAACATGAAAGATACGGCCTCAGGGGCTGCCTGGGTGACAGCCAGCAGGGCTGGCCTGGAGCCCCGGCCCTGAGCTCTGCTCCTAAGAGCCCTCCTCCCTGTACCCCAGCCGGGCTTGGGGACCCGGGCAGGTGGACACTGGCCCGAAGCTCTCTCCATCCGTGAGCGGGGGATGCTCGTCTCCCAAGCCGCCCTCCGTGGGGGCTGAGTGGGGCTGGGAGGTGGGGGGCCTCCCCGCAGCAACGCCCAGTTGAGCGCCACGTACCCCGGCCTGCCGTGCTATTTGGGGGCCTGTCTGCTGGTTTGCATGGCCCCCTACTCACCCGGGCTCTTCCAGCCTTTTCTGGGCCACGCCGGCCTCAGACCACGTGCCTGAACACTGGGCCTCGCCAGCGAGCCACCTCATCCTCCGGCTGCTCCTCCCTGGGGGGCCGATCCCCTTAGGGGCGGGCAAAAGTGGTCCGAGAGGAGGGCTCGAGTCGGGGGGTGCGCTATCGGACCACGGCGTGAGGTGGCCGTCAGGGGCGGGCGTTTTCCTGGCTGGGCGATGGAGCCCAGCTCTTGCTGGCCGAGTTGAGCAGAAACAGGCCCTGGCCAGGGTCAGGGGCCGACAGAGGCAGCGGCTGTGGAGGGGCCTTTGAAAGGAAACCCAAACGCCCGGCCGGTGCCTGTGGCTTCCGTGGGTCCCGGGTCCCCGCTGGGAAGGCCGAACAGGAAGCAGTGGTGGTGGCCTCACCGGGCCCCTGCCGAGCTGGCCCCACCAGGGACAGGAGGACGTCCGGGCCCGACGCCCACTCCCTGGGGCGACGAGGCTCAGTGTCAGGCTGAGCCTGCAGACCCCCGGCAGACGGAAGGAAGCCGTCAGGGTCCATGTGGAGGGGTGCCCCAGCCTGAGCCCGGCGGAGGGGCCCGGGAGGGCTGCCCCCTGCCCACCAAGGCAGCAAGGGGCAGTGGGGACCGGGCTGCTGGGTGGGGGTGAGCCCCTGGGCGTAGCCACGGTCGGGCCGAGGAGGAGGCCCTGCCTCTAGGCGGTGGGCACCCATCCCAGCACCCAGCCTCCAGGGCCCCCACCACCATGACGGATGGTTCTAGCTTGAACCTCACTCTGGTTTTGGGTTTCTGCCAAGTCACGCCTAGAAGCCTCCCCGACTGTGTGTGTCCTTCTCCCCAACAAAGCTGGTCTTTGTCCTTCTCCAAGGGACTCCTGGGACGGGGCCGAACCCTCTTCTAGGGTGGCCAGGGTCAACGGGGCAACGCCTTTTCCTGATTCCATTTTGCTGCCCCGAGCCAGCAGTGGTGGGTCACGGCAAGATGAGGAGGCACTCTGAATCAGTGAATGGGGGGGGGGGCAGTGGGAGTCAGCGCAAGGCCGCCAGACAGGTGCAGCTCCCCACGGGAACCCCCCATCCCGGCGGCTGCCGCACAGAGTGGCGGGGAGGCCAGACCCTGTCATGCGGCCGCCACCCTGAAGCCGGCCCAGGAAGGGATGGTGAACGTCCAGCTTCTTGGTGACTCCCGTCCATCTCCCCGCAGAGACCCAGGGCAGCACGGAGCCTGCTGTGAGCAGCCGGAGGGTGGACGTCGGTACGCGGCCCGGGTTCTGGGCGCTGGGCCTCCCGAGCAAGCAGAAGGGGATGGACTCGGAGCGGGCCGGGGATCTGGACAGGCGGTGGGGGACGGACCCTTTTCCACAGGAGCCCCATGTCCCACAGAGACCCTTCCGGATCCCATCTGCCCACAAGAAGGGATGGCAGAGGGGACGGGCCAAAGAAGGCTAAGGCACAGAGCAAGAGGCCGCAACGCTCACACATACTCACATGCACGTGCACACACGGTCACGCACTGGGACACATGTGCACACGTGTGCACTCTCACCCACACACACGCTCAGGGCGGCACTCGGACAGTGTCTCGGGCGCACGGGGAGGGCCGGGGAGGGGACGGCCCTAGTCCTGGGGCTCCCCGGGCTGGGTCAGGGCGGCTGCACCTCTCTGCCGCCCCAGGCCGGCCAGCGGGGAGGGTAGAGGTCGTGGGAAGGGGTGTCCCGGCCACTCCCTGCCTGGCCACATCTCTAGTGTGACCCAGCCCTCACTCTGCAGCTCGGAGCGTGGCCATCATCCCGCCCATCACCGTCTTCCCCGCCATGAGCTGTGAGTGGACGGTGCCCTCTGCCGGTGGGGTGGGGGCTCGCCCGTCTGGGGGCTAACGCTGGGGCGGTATGGGCAGCCGGATGGCCCTAGGCCTGGCCGGGAGCCTTCCCTGGGGACAGTTCTGGGGGCCGACCCCGGGTGCTGGGGCAGGGCTCTCAGGGAGACTCAGGGGGCCCAAACCCGGGAAGGGCTGCGCGCGGGTGACCAGGCAAGGCCAGTGGCACCTACCGGGGCCCCACCACGCTCTCCCCACAGCCCTGAACCCCGCGCACAACGGGCGGGTGTGCAGCACCTGGGGCGACTTCCACTACAAGACCTTCGACGGGGACGTCTTCCGCTTCCCGGGCCTGTGCAACTACGTCCTCGCCGCGCACTGCGGGGCCGCCTACGAGGACTTCAACGTCCAGCTCCGCCGCGGCCTGGCCGGCTCCAGGCCCACCATCACCCACATCACCCTCAAGACCCAGGGGCTGGTGCTGGAGGCCTCGGGCGGCTCCATCCTCATCAACGGGGAGCGGTGAGCCTGGCGGGGGGCGGGGAGGGGACGGGGCTCTGGGCTGGGGGCTGCTGCGGGGCACCCTGGCCCTGGGAGGACCGGAGCTCTCCCTGCAGGGAGGGCCTGCCCTACAGCCGCGCCGGCGTCCTGGTGGAGCAAAGCAGTGGCTACATCAAGGTCAGCGTCCGGCCGGTGCTGACCTTCCTGTGGAACAGAGAGGACGGCGCCCTGGTGAGCACGCCCTGCCCCCACGCCCCTGCCCGCCCGGCGCGGGGAGAGCCCCCCAGAGGCTGGAGCTGCCCCCCCTCTGTCCCCAGCTGGAGCTGGACCCCAAGTACGCCAACCAGACGTGTGGTCTGTGTGGGGACTTCAACGGGCTCCGGGCTGTCAATGAGTTCTACGCCCACAGTGAGTGCTCCCCCTCCACCCTGGGGCGGCAGGAAGCCGAGGGCTGGACCGTCCGGAGGAGGCCTGGAGGGGGCGGCCTTGGGGTGGCCTCGCCCAGGCTCTGGGCAGAGAGCAAATCGGGGTGGGGGCAATACTCAAGCCAGCGGCACCCCAGAGAGAAGTTTCAGGTGCCCTGGACGCGGGTGGGGGACCCCACGCTGGCCCCAGGGTCCTTCGGCGCCCTCCACACGGAGGCCTCTCCCCACAGATGCCAGGCTGAGCCCTCTACAGTTTGGGAACCTCCAGAAGTTGGACGGGCCCACCGAGCAATGCCAGGACCCGCCACCCTCCCCCGCCAACAACTGCACAGATAGGGTGAGAGCCTCCCGGAGGCCCGGCCTGCCCGCAGCCCCTGCCCTCCCAGGGAGGACGGCAGTCTCGCGAGTCCCAGGCTGGGGCCTGAGGCGTCCAGGCGAGAGGGTCTCCAAGCCCTGGGGTGGCAGAGGACACGGCCTCCACTCTGGAGACGCGCTGTCTGCACCCTCTCGCCTCCACCTACCATACGAATGCTCTGCGTGTGCGGGCCTTGGGCTACACGTGTGCCCATCTGTGTACTCGAATACGTGTCCACACATAGACAGTCCGTGGTGGGCACTTGGGAGCCCAGGGGAAGAAGCTGAGACACCTCCACAGGTGGAAGCAGCCTGGAAGCCCCAGGAGGCCCAAACCCGCGGGCTCTCCCGCTGAGCCTCAAGTTGGGATGAGGAGGCCGGTGCCAGCCAGCTGGGGCGCAGGGCAGGGGTGCCGGGGAAGGCGCTTCATCCGCGGGCACACAGCTACCCCTGTTTCCTGATTCTTGTTGCGTTGCACCTTTCCTGGGTGCTCACACCACGGGCAGGTGTGTTCTGGAGCCCTGAGCGGGTGGGTGGAGTCCACGGTCCCGGGTCACGCCCTGGAGCCAAGCCGAGCTCCGTGCCCAGCCGTGGCCAGTTCGCCGTGGTTGAAAAGAAGGGCGGACGGTGGGCAGGCGGACGGATGTGCGAACGGATGGATGGATGAATGAGCGGGTAGATGGACGGACAGACAGGTGGAGACATGAAAGGAACCTCAAGGGGTGGGGGAAGGGGGCCCCCGGCCTGGGTCCCCCCGCAAGCACCGAGGGTGCAGGGTGCCACGCCTCCGTGCTCCCCAGGAGGGCATCTGCTACCGCACCCTGCTCGGCCCGGCCTTCTCCGAGTGCAACGCGCTGGTGGACCCCGCCGAGTACGTGGCCGCCTGCACCCAGGATCTGTGCCGCTGCCGCGACTGCCCGTGCGCCACCTTCGCCGAGTACTCCCGCCAGTGCGCCCACGCCGGGGGGCAGCCCCAGAACTGGAGGGGCCCTGACCTCTGCCGTGAGTCTCCCCTGACCAGGGCCAGCCCCAGGCCGCACACCCACAGGGGCCCGGGGGAGGGGGCGAGGGACGGGACAGCTGGCATCTGGCTGGGGACCCAGGACAAGTGGAGTCACTGGGGGCCCTACAGCGAGAGGGCGGGCAGGGGGACAGAAGGGAGTGTGCAGGGCCTGGGGGACCTGGGAGGCCCAGAGGGAGGACCCGGCCGGGGTACACCTCAGGCCGGGCACAGGAGGGCCGCCTCGCTCGGAAGACAGTGGGGGCTAGGATGAGTGGGGCCCAGCCTCCCGAGATGAGGGGCTCCCGGCTCACCTGTGATCTTGGGGGGCCCTTGATGACACGGGAAATGTTGGGAGCGTCCACCGGGGCCTAAGCGCCACCTCCCCCCACAGCCTGGACCTGCCCCCTCAACATGCAGCAGAGGGAATGCGGCTCGCCCTGCGCCGACACCTGCTCCAACCCTGAGCGCTCCCAGCTCTGCGAGGACCACTGCGTGGACGGCTGCTTCTGCCCCCCAGGCAGGTCCTTGGGGCCCTCAGGGATGGCCCCCGGCCAGGCCCTCTGCCGCTGAGCCCGGGCTGCCTCCAGTCACTGTGTTCCCGACGCCCGACCCAGCCCTCTCACGACCCCCTCCTCCCGCGGCCCACAGGCACGGTGCTGGACGACGTCACCCACAAGGGCTGCCTGCCCCTGGAACAGTGCCCCTGCACCCACGGCGGCCACACCTACGCCCCGGGGGCCTCCTTCGCCACCAGCTGCAGCTCCTGGTAGGCCTCCTGGCGGCCCCTGCCCTTGGCGGGGAGCATGGGATGGTCTGGGTCTGCCCCCTCCATGCCACGCCTCCTCTGTTCCTGCCCTCCCTTCCCAGCACCTGTTCTGGGGGACTGTGGCAATGCCGGAACCTTCCGTGCCCTGGCACCTGCTCCGTCCAGGGCGGCTCCCACATCTCTACCTATGACGAGAGGCTCTATGACATACATGGGGACTGCAGCTACGTCCTGTCCAAGGTACGCCCCGGTCCCCACCTGCTGGGCCTGTCGGCCTGTCAGGCCTCCCTGCCCCTGGGAAGGGTTCTGTCCGTCCGAGTGGGTGAAGCCCCCCTCAGTCCCCTCCTGGGGTCCCATCCCCAAAGGGAAGCCCCTAGGCTCACAATCGCAGGGCCAAGGGGCTCCCAGACCCTGCGACAAGCTGCCTGCCCGGAGGTGGCCACATGGGCCAGGGGCCACCAGGAGCCAGCGTCCACCTCCACCCCACGTGGGCGGTCCCGGGAGCGGGGGCACCACACACGAACACGCAGCCACCTCCCTGCCTGCGTTCGGGAGTAGCCGACCCCCAGCGCCCCGGTGGGCTTTGCCCTGTCAGACATGCGAAGGCAACAGCTTCACCGTGCTGGCCGAGCTGCGGGCGTGCGGCCTGACGGACAATGAGAACTGCCTCAGGACGGTGACGCTCAGCATGAACGGCGGGGACACGGTGAGCGAGGGTCCCGCTGGGAAAGGGGGTGGCAAGACACAGAGATTTGGAGGACACGGGCCCCAGCTCCCTCCTCGGGCCCCGCGGGCCCCAGTGCTCCCCTCCCGGCCCTGGCTCTGCCGGGCCGGCCGCTGGGGAGTGCTCCCGGGCCAGGCAGGCTCCTCCCGGCGCTGACCTGGCCGCTTCCTCTCACCAGGTCATCCAGATCCAGGCCGGTGGCGGGGTATTCATGAACTCCATTTACACCCAGCTGCCCGTGTCAGCAGGTGCGCAGTCTAGGGTCGCTGGGCCTCGCTGCAGCCCGGCGGCCTGCCCCCAGGGCTAGTTCTCTGCGGCCCGGGGCGGTTCCGGAGTACCCCGTGGTTGGTTTCTCATCCGCCCGTGGGAGGTCGGTGCTTCCAGCTCGCTGCCGCAGGGACTGGTGCTGAACGCGCCTGGTGCGCAGCCTCTGGGGGGTCACGAGTGGTCACGCCCAACGCTGCCTGCATATGAGCTCCTGCCCACCCCTGGGTCCCCGTGCCGTGGCGGGGGTCCTCCAGACACCTGGGGCCTCCCAGTCCATCCCTAGAGGACTGTCCCTGCCTCCCGGGCTGTCCCAGGAGCGGGGGGCTGGCCCCCGCACAGACTCCGACTGCGTCTCTGCCCCTGCAGCCAACATCACCATCTTCAGGCCTACGTCCTTCTTCGTCCTGGTGCACACGGGCCTCGGGCTGCAGGTGCAGGTCCAGCTGGTGCCTCTCATGCAGGTGTCCCTCAGGCTGGACCCCTCCTATCACGGACAGATGTGCGGTGAGGCTCTGCCAGATGGGCTTGGAGGGGGCTGGTGCCTGGACTCGGCTCCAGGCCGCAGGCAGGATGGGCGGTCTGGCAGGAGGTGAAAACTGGGAGGCGGCTCCTCCCAGGGCGCAGTGGAGACTCCTGCACCGCGTCATGTGACGCGTGGCCCCAGGGAGGTCACTCGCGGGGATGGAGAGCCAGCCATGTTGCCCTGACGAGGGCAGGCTTTGCGCAGCGGTCGCCCCCCACCGGGGCTAGTCTGCAGTTGGCTCTGGAGCCACAATCCTGGGACGGGGCTTTGGGGCTGGTCCTCCATGTGCCGGTTTCTAGGGGAGGGCGGGAGCCAGGGAGCAAGGCCAGCGGGACGGCCAGGCTGGACGGCCTGCTAATGCCCCATCCCCGGGGCCCGGCCCCCAGGCCTGTGCGGGAACTTCAACCAGAACCAGGCCGACGACTTCCGGACCCTCAGCGGCGTGGTGGAGGGCACGGCCGCCGCCTTCGCCAACACCTGGAAGACCCAGGCCTCCTGCCCCAACGTCAAGAACACGTTCGAGGACCCCTGCTCCCTCAGCGTGGAGAACGGTACTCCCCTCCACCCCGGGGGCCCTCTGTTTACCAGGGCTGAGCTGGGAGCCAAAGCCTCAAGTCTCCCCCGACCCTGGGGGACCCCTGGTGTCCAGGTGTGCACGGCCTAGGGCCACGGAGAGCAGGGCGGAGTGCTCAGAGCCCGTCCCGGGGAGGAGCACCTTGCTGTCCCCTCAGCACGGCGGGTCAGCCCCAAATCCCAACTCAGCTCTCTGGGGGCCACGGGGCCCCCAGGGCCTGCGTACGGAAGCGCAGGCGGCCAGAGTGGGTGGGTGGGGGGAGGAGGCGTGTGGGTGCCGGCCAGCCAGCGTCCCTCCCTTGTTCCAGAGAACTACGCCCGGCACTGGTGCTCCCTGCTGACCGACCCAGCCGGAGCCTTCTCGCCCTGCCACTCTGTCCTCAACCCTGCGCCCTTCCACTCGGTGAGCCCCCCACCCCCGCACCTGGAGCCGCCCTCCTACCCCCTTCGTCTCCCCTTAGAGGTCCCCTATCCTAAGGACCACTCGCGGCATGGTGGGCTGCTCAGGGCTTTCGGCACCACCACTGTTGGTGTGTTTGTGGCCACAGACCGGCTCGCTGAAAACTAGAGCAATTGATTCCGGTCCAGTCCTAGAGGCCGGAAGTCCAAAATCACTCTGTGGGCAGGGCCAGGCTCCCTCCTAAGGCTACAGAGGCAAGTCCTTCCTGCCTCTCCCAGCTTCTCGGGGCTCCAGGTGTCCCTGGGCTGTGGCCGTGTCACCCCAACCTCTGCCTCCGTGGTCACATGGCCTTGGCCCCTCCCCTGTGTCTGTGTCTTCTTCAAGGACACCAGTCATGTTGGACCGGGGCCCATCCGGATGACCTCATCTTAATCACATCTGCAAAGACCCCATGTCCAATAAGCTCATTTTCTCAGGCCCTGAGGGTTAGGGTTTCCACGTACCCTTCACAACACGTGACTCAGGAAGCTCAAAGTCCTGAAAGGTACATAACCCTGGGAGCGTCAGGTGGAAAGCCCAGGCCCACCTCTGCCTACTTGGGGGTTGGCATACCTCCACCCTGTGGACCTCTTCACCAATCTGTGTCCCCCACACGAAGCACAACCAGGAACGTACGTGGGATGCAGCTGACCTTGGCCGGGTCTTGTGGAGGTCCCTCCTGACCCTGACCGTCGCCCGGCCTCATGGCTTCTCGCTGCCCCGTGACCTGGCCTCTGCGGTCACTTAGTGTGCGGTGTGCCCCTCCTGGGGGCCGTGTTCTGCCCGTCCGTGCCGAGGGCCCTCCTTGGGGTGGACCTCCCACCCCAGACAGGAGTCCCAGGGAGAATCCGCGGGGAGAGGGGGGCCCTGGCAGGCTGGGGTCCCTGACGGTCTCCAACGGCCCCGTCCCCAGAACTGCATGTTCGACACGTGCAACTGTCAGAAGACGGAAGACTGTCTGTGTGCGGCCCTCTCCTCCTACGTGCACGCCTGCGCGGCCAAGGGCGTGCTGCTCAGCGGCTGGAGGGACGGCGTGTGCAGTGAGTGTCCCTGAGCCCCTCCGGCTGCACCAGGTGGGGGCAGGGATGCTGGGGACCCCGGGGGCAGCCACCCCACCCACGTGAGGCAGCTGGGAAGCCAGAACTTCATGCTTCCTCGGCCGGGCCAACTAAGCCCCTTGTGGTCCCATGATCCCTGGGTGTCAGAGGGGAAACTGAGTCTCGGGTTGCTTACACGCCAGTTTGGAGGGGGCCGTTCAGCCACTGACTTGAGCGTCGCCCCCGCCCCCAGCCAAGTACGTGAGCAGCTGCCCCAAGTCCCAGAACTACAGCTACATCGTAGACGGCTGCCAGCCCACCTGCCGCGCTCTGAGCCAGGTCGACGTCACCTGTGGTGTCACCTTCGTGCCTGTGGACGGCTGCATCTGCCCCCTGGGCACCTTCTTGGATGACTCGGGCGCCTGCGTGTCTGCTGAGGCCTGTCCCTGCTACTTCCGTGGCTCTGTGGTGGCGCCGGGGGAGGTGGTGCATGACAACGGCGTGGTGTGGTAAGGGGCCAGGTGGGCCCATGCCCCCACCCACGTCACTGTCCCCCACCCAGGAGAGCAAGGGTCTTGTCCCCCTATTTCACCCTCCCCCAGGGAATTTTGAACACAAAGGTGCCCCCCGGGGGGGACGTTTGCCCCCGCCGACCCCCCAGTCCTGCTGTAAAGAGGGAGCCCTCCCTTGGCCTCCAGAGGGTTCTGAGGGTCCAGGGCCCAGGGAGGGCGTGTGCATTTCGCAGGATGGTTCTCTCCCCGTCGGGTCAGAGGCGCGCCCAGCCAGGCAGAGATTTGGGTGGGGGCTGTGGGGCGGTGGGTGGGCAGGGGGCCCAGAGAGGGTCATCTGTCTCTCACAGTTCGTGTGCGGGTGGGAAGCTGAGTTGCCTGGGAGCAGCCGAGCACAGGAGCTCAGGTAGGCCCGGCAGCGCCTGGAGGGCGGGGCTTCCGCGGCCCGGGGTGGGGGGGAGGGCCCCCTCCCAGCCCAGCCCCGCCTCCTCCGCAGGGTGCGCGGCCCCCATGGTGTACCTGGACTGCAGCAACGCCTCGGCCGGCGCGCCCGGGGCCGAGTGTCTCAGGAGCTGCCACACGCTGGACGTGGACTGTGTGAGTGGCCGGGGAGGGCACGGCGAGGGCGCTCCCTGAGGGCGTCCCCGGGCGCAGCGGGTGACTGGCGGTGACCTCTGCCGGCCCACAGTTCAGCTCTCACTGCGTGTCCGGCTGCGTCTGCCCTCCGGGGCTGGTGTCGGACGGGAGCGGGGGCTGCGTGGCCGAGGAGGACTGTCCTTGTCTGCACAACGAGGCCGCCTACAAGCCCGGGGAGACCATCAGGGTCGACTGTAACACCTGGTAGGTCGGGGCTCCTCTGCAGGGGGCGGGGCGGGGCTGAGGCCTGACTTTGTCCCCACCGCTGGGAAAGCCCTGGGCGGTGCCCTGCGTCCTTGGAAGTTGCCCCGGGGGCCAGGCCTAGCCGCAGCCGGCTGGTCAGAGCTGACGCCAGGGCCTCCGGACCCGCCGCGCCCCAGGCGCCAAGGGCTTCAGAAGCCAAGAGAGACAGGAGAGCCGCAGGCAGGTCGCAGGCCCCGTGCGCCCGGCTCACCGCACCACTTAACCCCTCCGGAGAGTGGGGCGGGGCGGGCTCCTCGGCCTGGGCACAGCGGCCCCGTGAACTGGAGTCGCCGGTCCCCGCCTCGCAGCACGTGCAGGAACCGCAGGTGGGAATGCAGCAGCAAGCCCTGCCTGGGCACCTGCGTGGCCTACGGGGACGGCCACTTCATCACCTTCGATGGCGAGCGTTACAGCTTTGAAGGAAGTTGCGAGTACACGCTGGCGCAGGTACGCCGGGCCCCCTCTCTCGCGCTCCAACCCGGCCCTCCTCGCCCCGCCCCTCGCCCCACCCTCCTCACGCCTCGCCCCGCCCCACACC
>PITB01024662.1:0-16776 GCA_004024585.1 Paradoxurus hermaphroditus | reverse complement strand
TGTGTTCCGGCTAAAGACGGCACGTGACGTTTTTCAACTCAGAACGCACTTTCACCGTCGCGTCCGGGTCTCTGATAACAGCGCTTTACAGAGGCGGCACCCGCGGGGGCGTCCCGCAGCCGGGGAGGACAGGGCCCGGGGCCCCGTGGCCGGAGCCAACGCCTCTCGGCCACGGGCCGCCGCGGGGCCTGGCGATGCCGCGTCCCGCGCTCACTCCAGGGTTTGAATTTTTTTTAACTCAAAATAGGAGATGGCGGCGCTCAGCTCGCGGGCGGGCCTCCGGAGCGCGCTAGACGGCGATGAACAGTGGACATAACCGGTCGGGGGAACAGCCGTCGTCGACAATGGTAACTGAGGCCCCCACCATCGTCACGGGCTGACCGCGCGCCACGCGCCGGGCAAAGGGCTTCCATGTGGATGAGCTCATCCCTGGTGGACCTGTGGGGACAACACTGCCGTCACCCCCTTCGTGCCCACTGTGGTAACACTCCCACTGCCCCTCACAGCCCGCCACCGCCAGCACACACGCACCCGCCACACGCTCCCCCGCCGTTACACCCTGGTCCTCACCCCTCCCCCAGTGTCACCCCCAGCCCTCGCCACACCATCACCCCCCTGGCCCCCCACTCCGCCCTCCCTGTCCCCCTGCGAGGGACACACACTATCACACTTCGTTACCTGTATTAGTGGGGGCTCTCCGGACAAACTTAACCAGCAGGAAGTGTGTGTTAGAGATTTTCAGAAACTGTCACACCCCATCTCGGGGCGGGGGGGGGGCGGCGGGCAGCTGGCGGGTCTGAGGTGTTCGGGCCCCCAGGCAGACTACAGGCCCGGGAAGAGTATGGAGCGTTCCACCCCAGAGGCTGTCTGGAGGCAAAATCCCTGTTTTTTGAGAGACAGAGAGAGAGAGAGAGAGAGAGAGAGACAGAGTGCGAGTGGGGGAGGGGCAGAGAGAGGGAGACACAGAATCCGAAGCAGGCCCCAGGCTCCGAGCCGTCAGCACAGAGCCCGACGCGGGGCTGGAACCGGCAGACTGCGAGATCGTGACCTGGGCTGAAGTCGGCCACTTCACGGACTGAGCCCCCCCGGCGCCCCTCGGACGCCCAGGTTTTTTTAAGGGTTCGATGGAAGGGCATGGCCCGCCCTCGCACTCTGATTCACTTGTCGTTCTCACACAAGAGCGCGTCTTCACAGTCTGCGACCACGGCCAGACATCGACGGGGAATGTCAAGCAGCGCCCGCACTGCCCGCACTGCCCGCACTGCCCCGTCGCCCCAGAACGAATGGGGCCCAAGCGCCGTGGCCCAGGCTGGGGACGCCGAGCAGGGGCAGCGCCAGGGGCTCGGCTCGGCCCGGGACCTCAACCTCGGTCCTGCGCTGCCTCTCCGTGGCTTGTCTAGGGATGGCAGCCACCCCGCCCCTCCGAAGTTCAGGCTCTGGGAGTCAGGAGTCACCCCAGCCTCGGACTTGGCCATGCGGTGGACAGTGTGGCCTGGGGCTCGTCCTGGACGTGCGTGCTCTGCCGGAAAGCCCTCGGCCCCGGCGCCTCCCACCTGGACCGACAGCATCAGACCAGAGACCTCCTCCCGGGAGCCGGCACGGAGGAGACCGCCTTGTCGGTGGACGTCGGGGTGGACGCCACAGCCCCAGACACCACAGCCTGGACGCTGGGGCTGTGCGCTGTGCGGCGGGGACACCGGGCACAGCTAACAGGGAAAAGGTCTTAGACCTTGGGGCCTTGGAGTCAGACCAGGTGCGAGGCCCTGCCCGGCCCTCAGGGCCCATGTGACCGCACTCAGGGCCGTGACCTTGGGCAGGCCCTGAACTCCTCATCTGCAGAATGGGCCAGCGGTCAGATGGTTGGGATTGTTGAAGCCATTCAGCCTGTGACTGGAAACAGGCTCGGCGGATAGAGTCTTGGCCGTTCATGATTCTGGAGCCGACGCGGTTGTCACGCGGAGAGCATCAAACCCTCTGGCGACCTTCGGGGTGCCATCCTCATCCCTGAAAGGCCGTCGGCCCGGAAGCACCTCAGAGCCGCGTGCAAGGACCCCCAGGCACCTCCGTGAAAGGTCAGACCACCCGGCGCAGCCTTGGGGACGCCGGCTCCCCGCCCCGGGTGCCCTCGGTGGGGTCCCAGAGGGCGTCACAGAGCCGGATGCTGCCAGCGAAGCCCGTGGGGGGCCCTGGGGCCTGACCCCTCCCCCAGCTGCCCCTCTGCGTGTCCTCCCAGGGGGAGGGTCAGGGTTCCGCGACCACGGGTGGGAGCCCCAGACCGCTCCTCCAGGAGGGGGAGGGGCTGGGCCTCGCTGGCGCCCCGTCCCTGCTCCCTTCTCTTCTCTCCGTCTCCCCACGCCCCCACCCCGCCTCTCCGCCCCGCTGGTGGGGAAAGGGGGTGGGGGCTGCAGGGCGCCAGCACCAGGAACCGGGGACCCGCCCAGGAGACCGAACGCTCGCCATCGCTCGGAGCGGCCGGGTGGACTTGGTGGCTGGCACGCAGCCACCCGCCATCCTGTGGGACTTTTTGTTGAACTAAATTGAACTGAATTCAGCCCTCCAAGGTGACGTAATGGGACTGCTCATCGGAGAGGCGACCTGTCCCCTCGGGCCCCTCGGGTCCCCCAGGAGCGGCGCAGCGGGGCCGGCGAGCAAGCCTGCACCTCACCTGGTCACACACGCCGTCGTCAAGGTGATGACTTCCCTGCGGGTCTGGATCCCAGCTGCCCTCCACATCCCGCCCTCCAGGGACACTGACGGGGACAGTGAAAAACCAGACGCACATCTAGCTTGGGTTTGCGGCTCTCACTCTGCTTCTGGTGCCCGGGCGCCCCGGTGACCTCTGCTTTGGAGAAAAGCAGTCACCTAACCAACGAACCGGCCACCCGGTGTGAGGGGCTGGGTCCTGCCTAATACGATTTAGTGGGGGTGCGCGGGGGTCTGGCAAGGGTCCTGGTAGCACGGAGTGTCCCCCGGCGGAGCGAGTCCTGGGAGCACGGAGTGTCCCCCCGGGGAGTGGGTTCTGGGGAGCTTGGGGCGCCCCACAGCAGGTGGGCGCCTGGGAGCACGGGGCGTCCCATGGGGGCGGGTCAGTCCTGGGGTCCATGGGGTGTCCTGTGGGGGGCTGGTCCTGGGGATCACAGGGTGTCCTGCAGAGGACAGGTCTTGGGGAGCACAGGGCCTCCCTCAGGGGGTGGGGCAAGTGTCTTGTAACAAGATCACAAGACGGGGCAGTTTGTCACCAGGGAGCTCAGCCGTCAGCAGTGGGCGGGGCTCCGTCCACCTAATGCAGCCTCGGGTTCTGACCGAAAGAAGAGTCGTGTCCATACCAGCGGTCACCATCTCCAGGGCACTCCCACCGGACCACGCGTGGTGCTGCCCCCGGGGGTGCGCGGCGTGAGCCCAGAGGACTGCTTGGAGGGGCGGGAACGAGGGCACGGGGACTCGCGGTCACGGCCACAGGGAGGCGGCCAAAGGGTCAGGGTGTTCACATGACGTTCGGCCCGTGCTGAGGCAACACCGTCCCCGAGGCTGCTTTCCAGAGTCCTCACGGCTGCCGCACAGATCTGCGGGCGGGAGGGCCTCCCCGGGGACGGCCCCCGGGCCTGCTCTCAGGGCTGCAGCTGGACTGGGAGAAGGGAGGGGCCTCCAGAGCCCCCGCCCGGCCGTGCCCTTCCTCCTCCTGCGCTGGCTCCTCACTGGCAGGACACGGAAAGGGCCGGGATGTCCCTGCCTCTGTCGGGCCACTGACCGGCCGTGACTTCTGTCACCTCCCCCACCGGTCACTTACTGAGGGTTCCTCTGGCCCTCGAACCCTGCCGCCACCACCCCTAGTAAGTGGGGGTGCGTCCTCCTCCAGTCGAGCTTTCAGAGGGGACCGGGCCCAGGGACAGCCTGACCCAGCCCCGCCCCTCCTCCCGGAGCCAGCCCCCACCGCCCTCCCGCCTCCCCCCTGCAGGCGCAGCCTGACCCAGTGAGCCCTGGGCCTGGCGGCAGCTCCTGTGAACCGTCCTGCTCCGTGGCACCGGGCTGCTACCGCCCGCTCCTTCTTGCCACGATCGCCACAGATGCCCCCCCCACGCCTTCGGCTGGCCTCGAGTCCCCCACAGGGGCCCAGGTCTTACTCATCCCTGCTCCCCTCACGAGCCCGGCACAGGGGCCAGGATTTGAATTCCGGATGTTTCCATAACTCTTGGGTGAGTTCTGAAACGTCTGCAGAGCTCGGTTTTATTTTTTTCACATGTAAGTTAAAAGTCAGTGAATTGGAAGAGTAGACACGCGATGATTTGTTGACTGATGGACGCAGTTCTGGGCTCGCCCTTCAGGAAGGGCGAGCCCCCCCGACTCCCGGCACGCCGGAGCTCAGCAAGTAACGTGGGGCACGAGTCATCAGGGCAGCGACGTCTCCCCAATGTCCCCTCCGGCCCTCCCGACCTGGGCGCACTCTCTGGTCTCGGGCCTCGGCTCACACTCCGCCCGGGGCCTCACCGCCGAGACCGGCACCTACACGGCCCCTCGGGGACACGAGAAAGCCCGGTGGCCGCAGAGCTCGGCCGTGCGCAGAGGGGACGGTGACTATCTTACAGTCCTGCCTCTCGCTGGCCCGCACCTTCCGCCGCCGGGCGTCCCGCCGGAACCCGTGCTGGCTTCCTCGAGAGACGAGCTGTAAGCGCCGTGGGACATTGACAGGGACAAATCGAGCTTTGCCAACACAGTCTTTTTGTCCTTCAATCCTTGACCAGTATGTGACGGCGCTCCCGCAAGCCTCGCTCTGTTTTTAAACCCTTGATTTATGCCTCTCAGTTGGATCTTGTTCAGCTAAACACGTTGTGTGTGTTCAGCTGAGGGGAACCCTCTTCCCGGGGCGGCGGGGCGTGTTTGCGGAGACCTCCCTCCATCACAGAATTAACGAGGCCGATCTCGCGGTCTGTGCTGAGCCGGAGAGATTAGGATAAAAACCTCTAATGAAGGGAGACGCGAGAGTCAGACCCGCAGGCAGAACTAACAAGAACGGCTCGTTGGATGACCAGCTGCGGTTCGCTGACCAGCTGCGCCCCTTCGGTTTCAGGATTCGGAAGCGGGAACGCCGGTGGTGGGTGGCGCTGAGCCCCGTGAACCCGGGTCAGAGCGAGGCTGTGCGGCCGGCCGTGTGGCCTCGGAGGGGCCCGGGAAGGTGGGCGTGTCACATCCGAGGACGCACTAAAAGACTTGCCCGTGGTGTCACTGAGGGCTGGCCCATGGAGGGAGGCCGGGGTGGGCAAATGCCCGTGGCCCGTGACGGAAAAGTCCGGAAGGTCTGGGCTGGCGGGGCGACCAGGACATGCCCGATTTTCCCGGCAGAGCCACGAAGCTGGAGGAGGCGGCTCCCGGAGGCGACAGAGGCCCGGAAGGCTGGACGGGACCCGCCCGAGGGATGGAGAGTCTCACAAAAACCGGCCACGGAAGAAGCCACGGGCCCCAGGCGGAACAGCTGGGGGGGGAGGTAGTGAGGGGCATGGGCAAGGGGACACGGACCGGATGAAGGCGCAGCTCAGGGGGTCAGCAGCCACCGCCCTGTTGCCCCAGTCACCCCAAGGCTGCCCGGCAGCCCCCCAAACTGCGGCGAAGGGGCCAGTGCGAGGCAGGGCTGCCTCGGTCCCCGGGCTGCGACCCCGCCGCACCCCTCCTGCTCTCCACCGGCCTGGAGGCGGCGCCGCAGGCAGAGGGACGGGAGGCGGCCGGGAGCGCCTGCCTGGCCCTCGGGGTCCAGATGCCGCCCCGGGAGCCGCACCGTCTGCAGTCGCTGGGCCCACAGGCACCACCGGAGTCCCAAGGGGAAGCGTGCGCAGTGAGCAGGTGCCGCGTGTCCACGCCACCCCCTCCAAGGACTGACCAGCATGATTTCCCCTTTGGTGTCACCTCCCCCCCTTCCCCCCCGCCCCGTCGAGGTTAAACCGGAAGAAAGAACGGAGATGCTAGTATCCGAGAAGCCACTCCGTGAGGCCACAAATCAGTGCCACGTAACCTCCAGTGTCAGGATGGCATCGGATGGGACCCCCCAAAGGTGGGTGCCCCACAGCGCAGCAAGGTGGCAGGGGCCACAGGGACGCCCAGCCCCAGGCGCAGGTGAGCGCCACCGGGAGGAGGCGTGGCCGTGGTGCAACAACATGGGGACGCTGGGGGGGGTGACACAGGCCATGCTGCACCCTGGCCCCGCTCTCTCCCCCCTCCAGTCTCCCCAGGACCACACAGGAAGCAAACGTGATCCACGCAGGTCAGCCTCTCGGGCCGGGGCTGGTGGGCACGCTGGGCCGCGAGTCCGCGGGGACAAACAGAGGGTGTCCGGCAGAGCCCACCTCCCCTGTCCCCGGCATCCACACCGGGTAGGAGTTACATGTCCCTGTGTCAGTGTCCTGGGGCCGCCACAGAGCACCAGCCCGCTGGCTGGTTTGCAGCAGGAACTCATCACCTCAGGGTCCAAGAGAAGAAGTTGGCATCGAGGTGCCCACAGGCTCTAGCGGAGGGTCCTTCCTCCTTTTTCCAGCTCCCCGCGGCTGTTGGTGGTCCTCGGCCTCCTCCCGTCTCCCTCTGCCTCTGCCCCCCAGATAATCCAGGAGGGTCTCATCTCAGGAGTCTGAACTTAGTTACACCTGCAGGGACCTTCTTTCCAAACGAGGGAGCACAGGTTCTGGTGATTTCATGCGGAACCTGTCCTCGGGGCGGGGGGGGTCACCTTCCAACCCCCGCAGGCCCCGGCAGTCCCGGCCAGCAGTGCGGCTCCCGCCTGTGCCCTTGAGCCGCACTCGGGAGCCGCCTCTTCTGACCTCCCGCCATCCAGGAAGGGGCAGACCAGACGACACTGGCGTCCACCGGGAACACCGGCCTGCACGCAGGTGGCTCGCTAGGGGCAGAGTGTGTGGGACGCAGGTGGCCCACAGGGGGTGCCCCGGGGCAGCCGGAACAGACAGGGCGGCAACCGGTCCTGGAAAGTGGTGCTCAGCGGGGCCCCTGCCTCTCCGGAGTGAGGGCTGGGTTCACGCCCCTAGGGAAGCAGCCAAAGCCGACAGAGCAGGGAGGGAGGAAGGGCCACTGCGGGGGGATGGGCGGGCTCCTCCACTGCCCCTCTGTCCCCTCCCCCTGCCGTGGCCGGGGCCAGGGCCCCCACAGGAACCCTGGTCCACCCGCCAGTAACGGCCACCTGCCGTCCGGGCCTCCAATGAGCCTCCGCTACTGGGAGGGCCGCCCTGCGGAGCAGGCAGGCAGCCCGGGGCCGGCCACAGGACTTGTGCGCGGACGAGCAGGCCCAACCCGGGCTCCAGGGGGCCGCGCCTCATCCGACCCGCACCTCGGGGCGCCTCGGCCTCGGCCCTCAAGGCACATCACATCTGCACTCCGGGCGGCGTGTTGTCTGGAGAACCCGGCCCGCAGGGCGGAACAGCACGGAACTCACTCAGTGTTAAGCCTGGGGTACGGCCCGAGTGGTGAGCCGGGGGCGCAGCAAGAAAGGGCGGGCGGGGGCCAGCCCCCCGCCCCGAGTCCAGCTGACCTCCCTTCCGGGACACGGGCGGGCCAGCTAAGCAGCGTCTATAACCCGCTGAGTAACAACATCAGCAACGAGACCTGATGAATGGGTCTTTCAGAGACGCGTGGATCCGGCACAAAAGGCCACACGGCGACATGAAATATTAAACAAGGACATGCAGATAAGGCCGCAAGCTAAGGACATGGTTGATAACGCATCAGCTCGGGCCCGGCCAGGAGCTATATCCTCTCTTGGAAACGAGGCAACGTTTCTCTTCCCTCTTCAGAGGAAATTAATAAAAAATATTTGCAGATTATTATGAAAAAATATATATTAGCTCCCTGAGTGGTGATGTAAAATCAGTTATTCGTGAGACACAGGGCCTCAAGATGGACCTGCCCCGATGAGAGCGGGCGGGAGGGGCTGGCGGGGGCAGGGGGGACCCCCGTGAGAGTCGGCAAACGTCCCGCACGGTGAAGCCAAAGGGCGGCTACGAGACATTGAGCCCGTGGACTAAATCTGCCTTATCCTGTTACCTGATCTTTTCATCTTGTAAAAACGAAAACACACAAAACCCGCTGTCCTAGGAAGGAGGCCAGTCCCGAGCTACCCGTGCGGTGGGGCCCCGCATGGCGCTGTCGGCCACCCCGGGTCCGCGCATCCCTCCAGGAGTCCCACGGAGTCGGCCAGCGCCGCTCGGCTGTGCCCTTCTCGGCACGCGGACCTGAACACCGGCCACGGGCCACTGGGACCGCCCGGGCCCCAGCCGGCACCCGCCAGCGGCCCTCCCTCCAGCTCTTGGGTCCCGGAAACACACAAAATACACAGAAGTCCACGGAGGCACGAAGTGGGATCTCTGAACATCTTCCTGGACACCAAGGAGAAGCAATAAAGACGGCGAGCTTCCGGCTCCGCCCCCGCCAGGCGCCCAGACTATGGGACGTGGGGGACGCGGGGCGGTGCCAAGACCCCACGCACACGGCCGTCCCCGTCTGCTCCCCCCAGGGCCGCAGAGCAGCCGGGCTGGGGACAGCAGGCCCCTCTGTCCACGCGTCTCCGTCTGAACGCGTCGGACGCAGGACTGCGGCCAGCAGGCCCAGCCGCCCGGGGCCGCCCTCCGGGGCCGCCCTCCGGGGCAGCCTGAGCCTCGGAGTCTGCGTCCGGAGGCCTCCCTGCCTTCCTCCCCTCAAGCGACTTGCAGGCAAAGGCGAACTCTGAACTGGTCCTTCTTATATTCGGAAAACAGAGGGCGTGCGGCCTCAGGCGCTTCGTCCACAAACTGCCTGCGACCTCCCCCCAAACCCTGACTCCCCGGGTCCTCCTCAAAGTGCAGATAAGAACCGATGTGCCGGAGCGACCGCTCGGCCGACCGTGGCCTCTGAGAGAACGACCTCACGGCCGAGCACGAACCCCGACGGGCGCTGTGTCGTGCGTGTTATTAACACAAGCAGACGCTTCCGAAGGACGGTATAAGGACGAAATGAAATCTTTTAAAACAATTTTTAACACATCAGGTCTTCACTGCACTAAAATGCAGTAAAAATAGTGACTTCCGTGAGTCCCGGCTTGAATCGCTTCCTTCTTTACGAAATCGCGTTTACCGCCTGCGATGCGACCATTCGGCGAGCCGATTGTGACCGTGGGTTCTGGCTGCTGTCCCGCCTGAGAGAAGATTCCTCGCAGGACACAGGCAGCTGCGCGGCGCGGACTGGCTGGCCCTCCACGTTGCATCGCACGTCACGCGGTCCCACCGACCGATCCGGCCTGATTTTCTCGGAATTTGGGCGGCGACTCTCTATGTCCCGTCAGCACAGTCAGGCGTGCTCCCGCCTCGTTGGAAGGGGTTGAATTTTAATGATTTTTATGAATAGGTCCAATCTGCTGAAACCCTTTGTGACATTTTAGAACAAGTTTAAAAACGATTTCTGAGTTTTTTAAGTGTTAAACTTCAAAAAGGTGACACTCGTTATTCTTGGCGACAAACCTCCGTAACAATATTTCTGAACATTTCCCAAGTGTTTTCTCCACAGGCACATCTGTCCCGAAAAGTCGCTGCCACCTGAACCGTTGTCAACACACCATTAGCGAGGTCTTCCCCGGCAGGGGCTGAGTGTCCTACTACGGAAATGTTTGCTCGGTGGCCCCTTCGCACAGACCACCCACAGATCCAGATCACGCCTTCGTCGCTAGGACCGGACGTAACACCCTAAAAGGCTGGCATCTCTCATGAGGTGACCGGGGAGCCCCGCGTGCGGCAGACGCTTCGGGAACACTCCCCGAGTGCCTGAAAGCCACGGCAAGGCCCCACTGATGCCGTCGTCGAGGCCGTGGCTCCACTTCCACGCGGGATGCGGCGCGTCTCGGGGGGGGCGCGGCTCCCGGCCCAGAAACGAGAGCAGCCTAGACCCCGTGAGGGGACCCCAGATGCCAGGAGGCAGGAACGCACGGCTGGGGTAATGAGTTTCGGCACCCCCCACCCCAGCCCGGGTGATCGTTCGTCAGGGGGCACTGGACCGGCGACGGCGGAGACGCAGGGGAGCCGAGGGGACCCGGCTCTGGGCGGCAGGCACGTGGGGCAGAGGACCCCGAAGGCGCTGCACCCCTACCCTGGGCGGAGACACCACCCGAGGGGCCGGGGTGGGGGGGCTGGGAGCTCCCCAGGGGCAGGGGCAGGGTGACAGCTCAGGACGAGAGAGCGGAAGGGAGACGAGCCTCCTTCTGACCCAAGGGAGGGAAAGCCTGACCACCCTCCTGTCGCCTGAAGCCGCTGGGGGCCTGAGTCTAACTCGACAGGAAGCCTCAAAGCGGCTCAACTGCGGGACAAGCTGACTCGCCCCACGGCACCTGTGTGGTCAGAAGACGCCCGCGCCGGCGTGCGTGTCACCTGCTCCTGCGTCTGCCGCTCCTTTTGTTTTTCTCTGCCCGGCCCAGGGCGCTGACGCCGGAAATCTCTACAGCGCACATCGCGATGGCTTGGTGCAGGTCTGCTCCGTGGCGGGTCCCCCATCTTGTGACTTCGCGCGTCCGTGGCCCAGTTACTTTTTCTAGTCTCCGCTATTCTCACACACAAGCTGACTGCAGCAGTCAATTAAAAAAAAATACGAGATACATCAAAAAAACAAGAAACTGTGCTCCACCGACATGAAATCGTCCGTGGGGGCGTCTGGCTGGCCTGCGGGTGGCGCACACGACTCTTGATCACGGGGTCACGAGTCTGAGACCCACGTTCTACATAGAGCTTACTCGAAAAAAGTAAAGGTTAAAAAAAAATAGTCAACAGAACCAAACCTGGAGAAATGACTCAGATATTGGAATCTCTGAGAGAAACTTTATCATTTTTTTTAAATTTTTTTAAATGTTTATTTATTCTTGAGAGACATAGAGACAGAGCGTGAGCAGGGGAAGGGCAGAGAGAGAGAGAGAGGCCGTTGCAGAATCCGAAGCAGGCTCCAGGCTCTGAGCCATCAGCACAGAGCCCGACGCGGGGCTCGAACCCACAGACCGTGAGATCACGACCTGAGCCGAAGTCGGCCGCTCAACCGACTGAGCCACCCAGGCGCCCCTCAGAGAGAAACTTTAAAATAACATAACGAGAACATTTGGGAACCTAGAAAACAAGGAGGCCGGAATCTGTGAAGAGAGCCAGACAGAAATGCAACACGGAATACACAGTGTCGGAGAGGACACCGCCTGTCCGCCGTCTGTCTGCTGTCCATCTACCGTCCGTCTGCGGGCTGTCCGCCGTCCGTCTGCGGGCTCTCTGCCGTCCGTCTGCGGGCTCTCTGCCGTCCGTCTGCGGGCTCTCTGCCGTCCGTCTGCGGGCTCTCTGCCGTCCGTCTTCGGGCTCTCTGCCGTCTGTCTGCTGTCTGTCTGCGGGCTGGGAGGGGCACGGCAGGCAATCCCAGGACTCGGGGGCACGGGCAGAAACTACCCAAACTGAAGCAGAAGGAAAGGGCAGGCGTGGCCACCTGCGGCTACATCCTCGGCCAGCACGTGTGTACCTGCAGCCTCAGAGGAGACAGAATCGGTGGCAGGAAAATGCCTGAAGAAATAACAGGCAAGGACATTGCAAAAATAACATAGAGCCAGAAATCCAAGAGGCTTGGCAAACTCAGTGGGAGAAATGCAGAGAAAACCCTCCCGGGCACCTGGCAAACGGCTGGAAACCAGGACGGACAGTAAACCCTGAAAACAGCCACACGAGAGAGAGAAAAGGACACAGCGCGACAAGGGAAGCAAGGCGGAGCTCTCTGCCGTCGTCCGAGGTCGCGGCCGGCAGCGGCACAGCCCCGTCCCCAGCGCCCACAGCGCCGGCCCGCACTTCCGTCCCTGCAGAAACAGCTCTCAAAACTGGACGCGCGCAGGGGGGCCCCTGGGCGGCAAGGGGCACTCCCACCCTCCGACCCCTGGCGTCCCCCCGTATCCTGCGTGCTAATACTCACGCCAAGCAAACCGCCGGCGCCCCCTGTGTCCTGCGTCCTAATCCTCAATTTGAAGTTTTTGCTCTCATCTTTCTGGTTACACGTTCTTCTCCCCTCCGTGGACCCCCTGGCGGACGTGCCGGGGCGGGCGCCCCACCTGGAGACCACCGGGCTGCAAGACGCGGGGTCCGTCAGCCTCTTCAGGGCACTCCCGGAATCTGCCTGTGGCGGCCTGGGTCACCGGGGTCCCCCGTGGCCGGAGCACGTCACAAGCCCTTCTGGAATCTGCCCTGAAGTCTCGTGGGCAGCAGCTCTGGACTCGAGAGGAGACGCTCGGCACTCACGGGCCCAGGGGCCTGACTCACGGGGCCCCCACCCCAGGCCTGCAGCCTCAGCCCCAGGGGGCTCAGACCCCTCTCCCCAGCCCCACCCTTCCCATCCTGTGCACCTAAGGGAGGGAAGTCAGCTCTCCGAAGGGCGGACGGGAGACTTTCCACACCGCGGGACCTCCCCTGGCCGGGGTGGAGGCCGGTAGGCCGCCGGTGGCCTCGCTCCCAACAACATCCCCGGAGCAGGCAGGAAACCCGCGGACCCTCCAATGACCTGACGGCACGGGCCCCAGGCCATGGACCAGAAGGGCAAGCGGGGGGCGATCTGATGGACGAGGCTGGCCCACATCCCACGGTGGACGGCGAGGCCGCCGGGCTCCCCGGTGTCCCAAGGGGGTGACGGGAAAAGCGGCAGATCTGTGTGACACAGGACAGCCTGAGGCTCTTGCCAGCGACGTGCGTCTCCGCCCCCGGCAGGTTGCTATGCAGGATTCTCTCGCTGCATTTTTATTAAAACCTTAAACCCAGAATAAAGGCAGAGAAACACAAATTTATTTCTTCTCTTGAAGAGACACCTGGCGACACGTCCACAGAACAATACCCATAATCACTCAGCCAAATTTCCATCCATTTGACTCGATTTTCTGGAAAGGAGAGGTATATTTTCAGAGCGGGGAGATCTGTAATTTCCGCCTCCCTGCCTCCCACCCGGAGCCCCGCGGCGCACAGGCGGCCAGGGTGCAGCCGGAGCGGGGGAGGAGACGCCTGGACCCGGCCCCGTGTCTCTGCCGGGCCCCCACGCAGGTCACAGCCCCACCGGCCGGCCCCTGCGGGCTGGGGCCGCGCTCCGAGGCCATAGTGCCTGGCAGCCGGCTCTGGTCAGGCCTGGCGGCCTCCTCTCAAACTAACCAGCAGCGGAAACACCCTCCGGGGCCCTGCACTGGACAAGTCTGTGCCCCCAAGGCCTCGCTTTGCAGGTGTCATGCCCGAGGGGGTGGCAGCCATTCCAGGGCTTGGAGTCCTGGACAGCGAGGTTCCCAAGGCCCCAGGGATGGCTGCCCACAGGCGTGGAGGCGCCTTGTCCCTGGCGACCACAGGTGAGGACAGGAAGAGGTACGTGGGGCCCGGGGCTCCAGCCACGCCCTCGGAAGGCAGCGACCCTGGCCTACAAGGGCAGGACTGCAGAGATGCAGACCCCTGACCCAGGAACGAAGGTTTGGGCCCCGAGGCAGGCAAGAACGCCCAGGAATTCTAAACGGAGGGCCAGCCATAGGCCTGCACACAGTGACGGGGCTCACCCCGCTCACCCCCTCGCTCTGAGTCGCCCCGAACAGTGTGAGCAAACACATCCACGCACCGTGAGACCCTCGCATCTTCACCTGCGGGCACCTCACCCATCTGCAGCCCCGGCCGGCACGCTCTCGAGTCCATCACGGCCTTCACGGGAGGCCAGGCTCCCTGCAAGCCGCTCGGCCCGCCCTTGCACACGGCGTCGCCCTCTAGTGACTAACTCTGGCTCCGGAACGCTCCCAAGCCTTGTCAAACTTCCCCAGAACCACCCTGCGGTCTGGCCCTTCCTCCCCAACCTCCCTCGTCCCCGCGGCCCTTTTCCTCGAGGATCCGCCCCGAAGCGATCCGCCCCGAAGCGCGCGCGGCCGGCCTCCCCGGCCCCCACCGAATCCCTCCCCCCCGCGGTCTCGCTCGGGCACTCCTCCGGAGAAAGCCCTCACATCAGTCAGTCCACCTTGCTGTCTGCTTCTGGGGGAACTAGCACAAGTACGCAGAAAATTCAATGAACCTGCGGATAAGCTGTTACTATCAGTGGGCAGCTGCTACAACTTAGTAAGACTTCTGGATACAAAATCAACATATAAAACTTAGCCGCATGTCTGTGTATCAGCAACAAGTAAAAACTCTACCTCGAAGAAAGTACAGGCCCGCGTGGGGGGCTCAGTCGGCTGAACGTAGCTACCTCTTGATTTCAGATCAGGTCATCATCTCACGGTTCTCATGGGATCGAGCCCTGTGTCGGGCTCTGTGCTGACAGTATGGAGCCTGCTTGGGATCTTCTCTCTCCGCCCTTCCCCCACTTTCTCTCTCTCAACCTTTTTTTTTTAAACACACTAACATTTTAAAAATGAGGTCCTAAGAATACACCTAAAAAAAGTTGTGCCAAGTCGTCATGGAGAACTGTACAGAATTTTGAAAGGCATTAAGACAAACGTAAACATAGAGATATACTATGTTCATAGATTGGAATAATCAATATTATAAACATGTCAACCTCTCTCCAGATTGATTTATAGACAGTACAACCCTAATCAAAACCTTTTCTTTTCTGGGGACTGGACTCTAAAATTTACATGATAGGAAAAAGGTCAGAAATAGCCAAGGGTTCCTTGAAGAAGAATAAGAAGTTTAAAGCACTTTCCCTAAGAGATATCAATACTTACTACAAAACTAGAGAAGTTAAGACAGTCTTCTGTTGATGCAAGGAGAGACCCTTTGATCAATGGAACAAAACCACAAATATGTAGATTTCCAGCTTGGGACAGAGAGAGTATTTCAGATCAGACTTCTCAATTGTTGGGGCTCAGAAACTGAATACATTTATGGAAAAGAAATGAAATTGAACTCCTACCTCACACCATATATAAAAATTCATTCCAGGTAAACTGAAAACAAAATGTGAAAGATAGAACTATTACATTTTTATCTTCATGATTTCAGGCTTGGGAAGCATTTCTTAAACAAAATGCAGCATTTGCTAACCACGATGTTTTCATAAAACAAAGATTGACAGATGGGTCAATATTGAAATTTAAAATAAGAAAAAGACAACACAAAGAAAGCATACCAAAAACTGAGAAAAGATGTGTGCAATGCCTACACCTGGCAGAAAATTTGTACATAAGACATATAAAGGGGCGCCTGGCTGAGGGCTCAGTTGGGGCCAACTTCAGCTCAGATCACGACCTCACGGTTTGTGAGTTCGAGCCCCACACCAGGCTCCCTGCTGTCAGTGCAGAGCCGACTCACATCCTTTGTCCCCCTCTCTCTCTTTGCCCCTCCCCCCATCATGGGTACACTCTCACAAAAACAAACAATAAAAAATTAATATATATATATATATATATATATCCCAAAAATCAATAACAAAATGGTAAAAAAAATAAAATAACCTCTCCAAAAAGTACAAAAGACAAAAACATGCAATTCAAAAAATGGGAAAATTCGACAGCCAGCAAATACATAAAATCACATCCAATAAGTAAGCAATTTAATTAACCCATGAGATACTATCATCCAGCAGCCAGACTGGCAATAAAATCTAGCAATGATTGTAAAAGCCAAAAATTGCAAATAATCCGAACATTCGTTAAGAATAAAATGGCTGAATAAATCGTGGTACGTTTGGAACCTAGAATAACTTCAGTTACAGCCGGAGGCGTTCATCAACACACTTCAGTCATGGGCATCAACACGACCTCGCGTATAAAGTGAGTTACGGATCCCATTAACAATGTTATTTTTTTTTTTAATGTTTTTTAACATTTATTTATTTTTGAGAGACATAGAGACAGAGTATAAGCAGGGGAAGGGCATAGAGAGAGGGCGACACAGAATCCAAAGCAGGCTCCAGGCTCGGAGCTGTCAGCACAGAGCCCAATGCAGGGCTTGAACCCACAGACGGTGAGATCATGACCTGAGCCGAAGTCGGCCGCCCAACCGACTGAGCCCCCCAGGCGCCCCAACAATGTTATTCTTAACAACGCAAACACAGGTGGTAAAATTACAACGAAAAGCAGGGGTGAGTGACACGAGTCGGGATGACTTCCCTCCACAGACAAGGCGGGAGACCGAGTCGGGAAGGGTCGAGGAGGCTCCGCGTTGGTGGAAACTAGGTCTGTTTCACACTAGAAGACAGGAACATGGCTTCTGGCTTTGCAGTTAACCTTTAAACTTGACACGTCAGAAATATATGCAGAGATTAATTATACAGGGAAAATCCTGTATCACCGAAAGCTGCTCTCTTAAAAAACAACAGTGATTTTAGAAACGTGACCCACCAGCACTCCAACGGAACAGCTCCTGTCAAAATCATCTTCTTGCCAAACGCAGTGATCAACTCCCCGTCAGAAGCGAGTTCTGCCCCTCGGCAGCACGCAGACGACTGACTTCCGGCAACACCGGCCCCTCGGCTTCCCTGACGCCCCGGTACTCCTGCTCGGCCCCTGGATGGTGGGCGCACCTGAGGCTGAGTCCCGGGCCTCCTCTCCACACCCTCTTCGGGGCGATCTCACCGAGGCCCATGCCTTCGACTGCTCCGTATATGCTGACCATCCCCGGATGTTTGTCCCTCGCCCGGACCTTTCCTCTGAAGCCCAGACTCCTAACCCCGGAGTGCACATCTCTGACGCCCAACCCAGAAACTCTAGCTGCCTTGGCCTCCCGGGACACCTACCTCCGCTGAAGTTAGAAAAATTTCCAAGCTCTGCCTAGGTTTCCTCTCCCTGCACTGCAGACT
>PITB01024661.1:0-23889 GCA_004024585.1 Paradoxurus hermaphroditus | reverse complement strand
GAGCCACCCAGGCGCCCCATAATTTTGAGAATTTTACTTGAGAAACAATTTGGTGATTCTTTAGCGTCTCTTCCCAAGAAGTAGTAGAAGTGTATGATTTTGGTCCCAGAATTAATAAACCAATACAATACAACTTTGCTCCTATAGAATCAGTGGTAAATTTTTTAAAATGCTTAGTGCGTAGTTGAAAGGAAGGTGTATTCTGTGGTTGTTGGATGCATAGGTCTATAGATTAGGTCAAGGTTGTTGGTTTTATTATTTAAATCTTTTATATCTTTATCACTCTTGTTCTATGAGAAATGTATTAATCCTCCAATATAATTATGGACTGATTTCTTCCAGTGGTCCTTCAATTTTCTTGTGATTGAGTGTGTTTTATAAGGAGATGTTATATGATTGTAAGTTTTTCAATTACTGTGTATTTCAGGAGAATTGTCTCTTTTATCTGTATCTTTATTTCTAGAAATGCTTGTCATCTTAAAGTCCATTTTCATTGTATTTGACTTTAATTTGGTAACCTCTTAATGGCATCTTTTTTTCCTATGCTTTCACTTTCAAATTTTCCTTGTCTTTATATTTCATTTATTTATTTATTAAGTTTATTTATTTTTGAGAGAGAGAGAGAGGGAGAGCATGAACACACAAACAGAGGAGGAGCAGAGAAAGGGAGACACAGAATCCGAAGCGGGCCCCAGGCTCTAAGCTGTCAGCACAGAGCCCGATGGAGGGGTGAACCATGAGATCATGACCTGAGCAGAAGTTGGACACTTAACTAACTGAGCCACTCAGGTGCCCCCTGTGTCCTTACATTTTAAATGTATTTCTTGCTAATGATATATAGCTAGATTAAAAAAAAAATTTTTTTAATGTTTGTTTTTGAGAGAGAGAGCACACAAATGGGGAAGGGGCAGAGAGAGAGGGAAAGAGGGAGACACAGAATCTGTAGCAGGCTCCAGGCTCTGAGCTGTCAGCACAGAGCCCGATGTTGGGCTCAAACCCACAAACCATGAGATCGTGACCTGAGCCAAAGTTGGACACTTAACTGACTGAGCCACCCAGGCACCCTGATTTTTCTTTTTAACCTAGTGTCTGGACTCCCCTGTCCTTTTCCTGTTCCCCTAGTTTTAGATATTGTGGATTGTGCTTAATGAACATTAAAAAAAACTTTTTTTAATGTTTGTTTTTGAGAGCAAGAAAGATAGAATGTGGGAGGGGGCAGACAAAGAAGGAGATACAGAATCCAAAGCAGGCTCCAGGCTTTGAGCTGTCAGCACAGAGCCCGATGTGGAGCTTGAACCCCTGAACCGCAAGATCATGACGCGAGCCGAAGTTGGACACTTAACTGACTGAGCCACTCAGGCGCCCCTTAATGAATGTTCTTATACATGTCTGTGCTATACATAATTGCTTGGTCACAGGACGTGTGAACGTTTAGTTATAGAAGATGTCGCCAGCAGTTTTACAATCTTGTGGCAGTTTATAACACCATTGAAGTGTATGAGAACTATTGATCCACTTAAGTGCCCAAACTGGCATCATGAGTTTCTTGTTTCTTTAAGTTGAAACCATCTGGTGGATATGTAGCAGTGTCTCATTGTGAGTTTGGTTTGGTGTTTTATTTTGTTTTTGAGATATAATTGATATCCATAATAATTCAGCAAAATGATTGTCACAATAAGTCTACTGAACATTCATCACCATAATAGTTACAATTTTTTTTCTTGTGATGAGGACTTTTAAGATTTATACTCTTAGCAGCTTCCAAATTTGCAAAATGGTATTATTAACTCTAGTCATCATGCTGCACATTACACCCCTTGGACTTATTTTATAACTGGAAGTTTGTGCCTTTTGACCACGTTCACCATTTCACTTACTCCCACCCCTCACCTCTGGCGCTTACCAGTCTGTTCTCTGTGTGAGTGCAGGTTTTTTGTTTGTTTTAGATTTCACATATAATTGAGATCATAGGTTATTTGTCTTTCTCTGACTTAATTATTTTACTTAGCATAATGCCCTAAAGGTCTATCTTTGTTGTCACAGATGGCAAGATTGCATTCTTTTTTATGGGTGAATAGTATGCCATTGTAGTCTCCTAGATTTTTTTTTTTTAATTCAAGTTAGTTAACATACAATGTAATATTGGTTTTAGGAGTAACACTTAGTGATTCATCACTTACGTATAACTCATCCCAACAAGTGCCCTCTTTAATGCCGCCCATCATCCATTTAGCCCATCCGCCATCCCCGTCCCTTCCAGCAACCCTCAGTTTGTTCTCTGTATTTAAGAGTCTCTTATGGTTTGCCTCCCTCTTTTTATCTTATTTTTCCTTCCTTTCTTGTGTGTTCATCTGTTTTGTTTCTTAAATTCCACATATGAGTGAAATCATATATTTGTCTTTCTCTGACTTATTTTGCATAGCATAATACACTCTAGTTCCATCCACGTAGTTGCAAGTGGCAAGATTTCATTCTTTTTGGTTACTGAGTAATATTTTATTTTATATATATATAAATAATAGCATATATATATATATATACACACACATGCACACATACACACACACAACAGCTTCTTAATCTGTTCATCAGTCAGTGGAGATTTGGGCTCTTTCCATGATTTGGCTGTTGTTGATAGTGCTGCTATAAACATTGGGGTGCATGTGCCCCTTTGAATCAGCATTTTTGTATCCTTTGGATAAATACCTAGTAATGCAATTGCTGGGTCATAGGATAGTTCTTCTCTCTCTTTTTTTTTAATTTTTTTTAACGTATATTTATTTTTGAGAGACATAGAGACAGACTATGAGCAGGGGAAGGGCAGAGAGAGAGGGAGACACAGAATCCGAAGCAGGCTCCAGGCTTTGAGCCATCAGCACAGAGCCCGACGCGGGGCTCGAACTCACAGACCGTGAGATCATGACCTGAGCCGAAGTCGGCCGCTTAACCAACTGAGCCACCCAGGCGCCCCGTAGTTCTTCTCTTAAATTTTTGAAGAACCTCCATATTGTTTTCCAGAGTGGCTGCACCAGTTTGCATTCCCACCAGCAGTGCAAAAGGGTTCTCTTTTCTTCTCATCCTCGCCAACATCCGTTGTTGCCTGAGTTGTTAATGTTAGCCATTCTGACAGGTGTGAGGTGGTCTCTCATTGTGGTTTTGATTTGTATTTCCCTGATGATGAGTGATGTTGCGCCTCTTTTCACGTGTCTGTTAGCCATCTGGATGTCTTTGCAAAAGTGTATGTTCTGCCCATTTCTTCACTGGATTATTTGTTTTTTGGGTGTTAGTCTCCTAGACTTTTAACAGAGAACTTTTGGTCCATGTACATTTAACATAATTACTGATACATACAGGTTTAGACCTTCCGTCTTACCTTAGGCTTTTGACTCACATGCTCCATGTTTCTTTTGCTTCCCCTTCTTGTCCTCTTTCGAATCATTTCTTCTCATTTTGTCTGCTCATTCTTGTGTCAGTTTGGACTGCATATAAATTTGATTATTGCCTTTTTTAGTGATTACCCTAATTACAGCACACCTGCTTAGTAAAGTTAATAACTGTACTCTCTTCTCAGATGACCCAGTAACCTTAGAACATTTATTTTCATTTATACTCTTTCTAACTTATTACCATTGTTAAGACTTGATTTATATCTTTTTCTTTTTTAATCCCATAAAACATCATAATTATTTCATGCAAATTATGTTTTTTCCCACATATTTATCACTTTCTTTGCTTTTCATTCCATTGTACATGTCTTAAGATTTCATTTGAGATTTCCTTGTTGTTGTTGTTTTTTCACCTTAAGTATATGCTTTGGAAAAACCTCAGCCCTATAGATGTTGGAGGCTGGATAGTTCTTTGTTGTGAGGAACTATGCATGGTGTGATTGTTAGCAGCATTGCTAGCCTCTGCCCACTAGATGTCAGCAGCGCTCCACACTTTGACAACTCCAAAAGTCCCCAGCTGTTGCCCAATGTCCTTAGGAGTCAAAATTATTCCTGACTGAGAACTACTGCTTTAGAATTTCATTTGACGTAAGCCTGCTGATGTGGTGACTTCCTCGTTAAAAATACCTGTTTCATCATTTTTTTTCATCATCATTTAAAAAAATTTTTTTTATGGTTTTTTTTTTTTTTTTTTTTTTTTTTGAGAGAGAGAGAGAGCATGTGAGAGAGAGACAGAGAATCCAAAGCAGGCTCTGCGCTGCCAGCACGAAGTCTGACATGGGCTTGAATCCTCGAACTAGGAGATCATGACCTGAGCCGAAGTTGGACGCTCAACTGACTGAGCCACTCAGGTGTCCCTTTTCATCATTACTTTTAAAAGGAATTTTCACCGGGCACAGAATTCTGCTTTTTTTTTTTTTTTTTTTTTGTACATTTAAATGACTTTCTGTTGGCTTCTCTCTTCCATTGTTGCCCTTGAGAAGTCAGGGGATTATTGCTATTTTATCTCAGTTTTTTAGCATTTATTCATTTTTGAGAGATGGAGCATGAGTGGGAGAGGGGCAGAGAGAGAGGGAGACACAGAATCTGAAGCAGGCTCCAGGCTCAGCTGCTAGCACAAAGCCTGACACGGGGCTCAAACTCACAAACTGTAAGATCATGACCTGAGCCAAAATCGGACACTTAACTGACTGAGCCACCCAGGTGTCCCTATTGCTATTTTAAATATAATCTTTTTTTCCTTTGGTGGCTTTTATAGTCTTCTCTTTATCTTCAGGTGTTTTGCAGCTTCCATTATGTTGTGTTTATGTATAGAACTCTTTTTTATTTATTCCACATGGGAGTTATTAAGCTTCTTGAATCTGTGGATTGGTGTCTGTCATTAGTTATATAACATTTTCAGTTACTATCTCTTCATTTTTTAATTATATTTTAAATTTAATTTTTAAAATTTATATCCAAGTTAGCATATAGTACAACAATGATTTCAGTATATTTCTTAATGCCCCTTACCCATTTAGCCCATCCCTCCTCCCACAACCCCTCCAGTAACCCTGTTTGTTCTCCATATTTAAGAGTCTCTTATGTTTTGTCCCCTTCCCTGTTTTTATATTATTTTTGCTTCCCTTCCTTTATGTTCATCTATTCTGTGTCTTAAAGACCTCATATGAGTAAAGTCATATGATGTTTTTCTCTGACTGATTTCACTTACCATAATACCCTCTAGTTCCATCCACGTAGTTGCAAATGGCAAGATTTCATTCTTTTTTGATTGCCAAGTAATACTCCATTGTATGTATGTACACACACACCATATCTTCTTTGTCCATTCATCCATCGATGGACATTTGGGCTCTTTCCATACTTTGGCTGTTGTTGATAGTGCTGCTATAAACATTGGAGTGCTCATGCCCTTTGAAACAGCATACCTGCATCCTTGGATAAATACCTAGTAGTGCAATTTCTGGGCCATAGGGTAGTTCTATTTTTAATTTTTTGAGGAACCTCCATATTGTTTTCCCGAGTGGCAGCCCCAGTTTGCATTCCTACCAGCAGTGCAAAAGAGATCCTCTTTCTCCACATCCTCACCAACATCTGTTGTTGCTTGAGTTGTTAATATTAGCCATTCTGACAGGATGTGAGGTGGGATCTCATTGTGGTTTTGATTTTTATTTCCCTGATGATGAGTGATGTTGAGCATCTTTTCATGTGTCTGTTAGCCATCTGGATGTCTTCTTTGGAGAAGTGTCCGTTTGTGTCTTTTGCCCATTTCTTCACTGGATTATTTGTTTTTTGGGTGTCAAGTTTGATAAGTTCTTTATGGATTTTGGATACTAACCCTTTATCTGATATGTCGTTTGTAAATAATCTCCTCCCATTCTGTCAGTTGCCTTTTAGTTTTGCTGATTGTTTCCTTCGCTTTTTATTTTGATGAAGTCCCAGTAGTTCATTTTTGCCTTTGTTTCCCTTGCCTCCAGAGACGTGTTGAGTAAGAAGTTGCTGCGGCCAAAGTCAAAGAGGTTTTTGCCTGCTTTCTCCTCAAGGATTTTGATGGCTTCCTGTCTTAGGTTTAGGTCTTTCATCCATTTTGAGTTTATTTTTGTGTATGGTGTAAGAAAGTGGTCCAGGTTCATTTTTCTGCATGTTGCTGTCCAGTTTTACCAGCACCGCTTGCTGAAGAGACTATCTCTTCCATTGGATATTCTTTCCTGCTTTGTCGAAGATTAGTCGGCCATATGTTTGTGGGTCCATTTCTGGGTTCTCTATTCTGTTCCATTGATCTGAGTGTCTGTTTTTGTGCCATATGTCTTTACCTTTTGCCTTTGAACAACTCTTGTCCTTATTACTCTATCTTCTTCTTTTTTTTTTTTTTTAATTTTTATTTATTTTTGAGACAGAGAGAGACAGAGCATGAATGGGGGAGAGGCAGAGAGAGAGGGAGACACAGAATCCGAAGCAGGCTCCAGACTCTGAGCTGTCAGCACAGAGCCCGATGTGGGGCTCGAACCCACAGACCGTGAGATCATGACCTGAGCCAAAGTCGGATGCCTAACCGACTGAGCCACCCAGGTGCCCATATTACTCTATCTTCTATGTCTCTTAACTTTTTATGTGTTTTGCATCTCTCTCTGTGTTGCAGTTCATATAGTTTCTTCTTTTCTGTCATCCAGTTCACTAATTCTCCTTTTAACTCTAATGTGGTATATCTGGTTCATTTTCCAATCTACTGTCGTTTTCTCTTTTCTGAAGATATTTTCAAGCTTATTTTGAAACACTCTACTTCTTTAAACATATGAGCATAATTGTTTTATGAGTGTCTATGTCAGTATCTGAAATCACTTGGGTCTGATTCTATTCTCTTGTTTTTGCTTTTTGCTCATGCTACTTTATGCGACTGGTTATTTTTTATTCTTTAATCTGTTGATCTTGAAAAATGTTTACGGGAATTATTTGTGGCCATGGACGAGAGTAAATTTCTCAGAATTTACTGTTACCAGCTGCCTAGGTAACCATTTTTAGCATTTAAGGCTCTTTTTTTCCCCTTTATTTTATTTTAATTTATATATAGAGAGAGTGCATTCATGGAGGAGAACGGCAGAGGGGGAGAGAGAATCTTAAGCAGTCTCTGCATACAGCATGGAGCATGATGTGGGGCTCAGTCCCACAATCCTGATTTGGACTGAGTCCAAATCAAGATGCTCAACCAGCTGAGCCACCCAGGTGCCCTGAGGCTCTTTTTCCCCCTTCCTGGACCATCTAGGTAATGTTAATATGGGCCATAAGTCTGCTGGAGAGCTAGTTACATCTTCAGCCCTTCCCTTCCCCGTATCCATGCAACTTTCCTTCTGTTACCTAACCCTGAGGGTGCCCTTTGGAAGTCCCAGCTTAATGGGCGGGGGGCGGGGGGTCTCCTGTCGACATAGAAAAAACCTCTGGCCTTCAGTGTCCCCATCTCCTTTGAGAGCAGTCAGTTCATATCTACCTTAAATAATCAATTCTGCTTACTCTTTATTTGTTCTTGCCCTATCTAAGATTTTGCCCTGGTGATTTAGAATCTAGAGTCTTCAGAATATAAGTGAAGCAGAGGACAGAGAAGTGTCAAGAAATGTAAAAGGTCTTACATTTTACACTGTGTGCAAGCTGATAGGCTAGGTTGCTTCAGTTTCATGGATGCTGGCAGAAGACATGAAAACTCTGGTTTGGAATAAAGGACTTTATCACTCGTGATAGAGTGAGTAGCATGAGTCTCATGTGTGCTCAGCTCCCCTTGCCCTTCAAGTTGCATGGAACACTGTAGAGTCTGCATCATTGCTCCAGGGGACTCCAGGCTTAAGAAACCTCAGACTTCTGAAGCACCTGGGGGGCTCAGTGAGTTAAGCAGCCAGCTCTTGATTTCGGCTCAGGTCATGATCTCATGGTTGTGTGTGGAGCCTGCTTAAGATTCATTCTCTCTCGTCTCTCTCTCTTTCTCTCTCTAAAATAAAAAGAAAAAGGAAACCCCAAACTTTTAAAGAAAGCAGCTAGCACACCTGTCCAAACTTTGCCCTAGAGAAGACATTACCTTTATTCTAGACAGCAAACAAATCTGCCCTTTGTCCGGAAGGAAAATACTAACTTATCTTTCAAAGATGCTCACCATCCAGACATCCTTGAAAGGAGTCCAGAACAAAAGTTGCCTCTGCTTGGAAGATGTATAGAGAAATACAAGAGACCCATAGAGAATTGGCTCTCAACCAGGAGGATATAAGAATATATCCTTTTTGTCCTGCCTTCTCTTTGTTTCTATCTTCCCAGCATTTTTTTTCTAGATGACAGAAAACTAGATGATTTTATTCTTTTACTTTTGTCACATATATCTTTCCAAACAAGCGTATATACTCATACATACTTTTTTTTTTTTTTTTTTGGTGTGAAACTTTACTTTTAGGCAAGGCTTTTAAGAACAAATGAATGCCATATGTTGAGGCATATGTGTACTGAAACAGTATATTTAAAACTTTTTAATTGGTTTCTTTGTGATTGGCTCTGAAAGGAGTAAGTATCTATCTGTCGTCTTTTTTATTTTGAAGGTGTAGCACAGCACCTGGCATAGAGGTGACACTTATTGGGTCTTGTTTTCTATTTAATCCAAACTCTTAGTTCTGATATTCAAAACACAGTGTTGCCTAGATTTGCTTACCTAACCACCCCACCCCCACCCCAATTCTCTAGTGTAGTGTTTCTCAAAATACGGTATATATTCCACCACTGGTGATACTCCACATCTCTTTAAGTGGTGCATAGATGAACATTTTTATTTTATTTTTAAAGTTTATTTATTTTGAGAGAGAGAACACATGAGCAGGGGAGGGGCAGAAAGAGAGAGAATCCCAAGCAGGCTCTGCACTGTCAGTGCAGAAACTGATGTGAGCTCAAACTCAAAAATTGTGAGATCATGTCCTGAGCTGAAATCAAGAGTCAGACGCTTAACTGTCTGAGTCACCAAGGTGCCCACATTTTATTTTAATGTGTCGAAGATACCAGATTGCTTATTTGAAAGTTAGGGCATTGGATGGAACAAGATGGATTGTCAACAATGAGAATGACTCTACTCAAACTTAGAGCAAAAAACATTTCTCTCTGGCCATGTTGACATGAAGATGATGGGAAAGTTCGCATCATCTCCTGTGCGCCACCCCTTACGTTGCTTGGCTGGAAATAAAAATATTGGTCAGATGCCTTGAAGTGAGGAAATTCAGGTAGAATTCGAGTAGAATCCAAGTTAGAAAAGTCAAAGATACATCCAGAAGAAAGCATACTAATAACTTCGCTAAGTTATAGTGTCCAAAATCAGTAATTATTTCATTAATTTGCAAAACTTGATTTGTTCAGCATCACATGTGCCAGTTGGATTAAGACCCTAGCTTGGGAATACAGTATGGGGCAGAAAGAGGCAAGTTCCTCATCTTCAGAGCACTTGTGTTGGAGGAAACAACACACGGACCAGATATTCACCCAGATAAAACCGTAACCCTGAGAAGTGCAAAGGATCATGCATAAGAGACTAGGATAATATGAGAGGCTATATAATAGGGAATTTGACCTTGTGGGGAATAGGACAGCTTTTCTAAGGAAATGATGCTAGAATTGAAATCTGAAGGATTTCTTACCAGGAAGGAAAGGAAGACCTTTCTAGGCATGTGAGGGAATATCTTTGCTGAGGCCTTGGGAGGGAGCAGGAGAAGCAAAAGGAACCGTCAAAACTAGGAGAACATGGTTTACGATGAAGCAGGAGAGCTAGGAAGGAGTCAGTCTGCGCAGGGCTTTGTAGACCGTGATGACGACTTTTTTAGTAGGTGTTCAAGAATTATTTTGTTTGGTTTTGAAGTTAAAAATACAATATACAAAAAAAATACAGTATTCATTTTTTTAAAGTTTATTTATTTTGAGAGAAACAGAGACAGCATGAGCAGGGGAGAGGCAGAGAGAGAGAGAATCCCAAGTAAGCTCTGTGCTGTCAGTGCAGAGCCTGCCGTGGGGCTTGAGCTCAACTGTGAGATCATGACCTGAGCCTAAACCAAGAGCCAGACACTTAACTGACCAAGCCACCCAGACACTCCTAAAAATACAATATTTAAGGGATACCAGGGTGGCTCAGGCGGCTGAGCATCCAACTTCGGCTCAGGTCATGATCTTGTGGTTTGTGAGTTCAAGCCCCACGTTAGGCTCACTGCTGTCAGCACAGAGCCCGCTTCAGATCCTCTGTTCCCCTCTCTCTGCCCTGCCCCTGCTTGCACTCTCTCTCAAAAATAAACATTAAAAAAATACAATATTTAGTAGCAACATTGTTTTGATTATATTTATTTATTTTTAACATTTTTATTTATTTTTGAGAGACAGAGAGAGCATGAGCGGGGTAGGGGCAGAGAGAGGGAGACACAGAATCCGAAGCAGGCTCCAGGCTCTGAGCTGTCAGCACAGAGCCCGATGCGGGGCTTGAACCCACGGACCGTGAGATCTCGACCTGAGCTGAAGTCGGACGCTCAACCGACTGAGCCACCCAGGCGCCCCGATTATATTTATTTTTAATAGTTACCATAGCATTACGGCAAGTGGTACTAGTTTTTACTTATTGTGAAAAAAGTTTTGTTTTTTTTTTTTAAGTGCATTTGGGTTTACAAAGGAGATACTTTAAAGAAAACTAATAAGTAAGTAGGTATACAGGAGATACATGGATTTGGCATTCTCCTGAAAGCATGTAGTTGAGTGTGAATTCTTTATCCAGTCAGTTCTGTTTACCATGTGTAAATCCTAACTTTCCAAAGATCATTTCAATCTCTTGAGACTTAGGAAGAGTGACATTTTGGAGCAAGTACAGCATACGCTTAATTACAGAAAAAATTTAAAACCACAAAATTATGGTTAAATTATCTTTACATTAAATAACAAACTCAGATGTAATTATCTGGCTCATTTTATTTTTCATTTGTGTTTTGAAATAATGGCTCCAGTCCATTAAGAACTGAGCAGACACCCTGGATTTAAGGACATGCCACCGTTGATACTGTAGTAATTAACAAGTCATTATTTCAAACGTCAAAACAGTCTATGCCTTCTTTTTCCTTGAAATGAAAAAGCAAAACAAACATACTTGATATGTTGGAAGCAACTGAGAACATAGAATGAGAAGTTGTAAAACTCTTTGCCTGGCATCAGGAGGGCCAGGGTGTCTTGGAAAAGAGCACTGGGCTCTGCAGCTAGACAGCATCAACCACTGTTGTGGTCATTATTGTGCTGGGTACTTTTCAAAAAACCTACTGTGGACAATTTCAAATATATTCAGAAGAAGAGATGTATGTATATATGTTTATTTATTAAAAGACAGAACACAAGGAGGGGAGGGGAAGAGAGAAAGGGAGACCGTCTGAAGCAGGCTCCAGGCTCTGAGCACTCTGTCTGTGCTGACAGCAGTGAGCCTAATGCGGGGCTCAAACTCACGAACCCTGAGATCATGACCTGAGCTGAAGTTGGACATTTAACCTACTGAACCACCCAGGCGCCTCTAGAATAAGAGATTATTAGGTTGAACTGTCATCCTCTCACCCACTTTGAGCATTTATTAACTCAGGGCTTCTTGTCCTCCCTCTACATGCCCCACCAACCAAATGGATTCTATTGAAGCAGATCCTAAATATCATCATTTTAGTGTTCACTATTTCAATACACTTCTCTAAATTATGAGGACTTCTTTAAAAAACCAAAACCACAATACTGTTATCACACCTAAAAGAGTTATTATTTAATATTGCCAAATATCTATTCAGTGTTAAAAATTTTCCTGATTGTTATTTATTGTATGTGCACACACATGCTTAAAAAATTTTTTAGGGGTTTCTGGGTAGCTCAGTTGGTTGACTGTCCAACTCTTGATTTCTGCTCAGGTCATGATCCCAGGGTTGTGAGACTGAGCTCTGCATCTGTGATTTCTTTCTCTCTCTCTCTCTGTCTCTCTCTCTCTCTCTCTCTCCCCCCTCTACCCCTCTTTCCCCTCCCGCCCCTCTCACTCACTCATGCACTCTCTCTCTTGCTGTTTCCCCCCAAATTTTTTTTAATTGAAGTATAATTAACATATAATGTCATATTAGTTTCAGATGTACAACATATTGATTCAGTAGTTTTTTGTTTTTTGTTTTTTAATTTTTATTTTAGAGCAAAAGAATGCACCAGCCAGGGAGAGGGAGAGGGAGCTAGAATCCCAAGCAGGTCCACGCTCAGCAAGGAGCCCGATACAGGGCTTGATCCCATGACCTTGGATCATCAGCCAAAATCAAGAGCCAGCCGCTCAACTGACTGAGCCCCCCAGGCATTCCTGATTCAGTAGTACTATACATTACTCAGTGCTTATCACGATCAGTGTAGTCTTTGTCACCAAACAATGTTATTCTGTTGATCTGTGTGTGTTTTTTTATGCCAGTATCATACTATTTTGATTACAGTAGCTTTGTAATACGTTGAAATCTGGGATACCTTCAGCTCTGTTGTTCTTTCTCAGGATCTCTTTGGGTGTTTCGAGTCTCTTGTGGTTCCATACAGATTTTAGGATTCTTTATTTTAGTTCTGTGAAAAATGCTGTCAGTATTTTGATGGGGATTGTATTGAAGCTGTAAATTGCCTTGGGTAGTATGAACATTTCAACAATATTAATTCTTCGAGTCCATAAACATGGCATATTTTTCCATTTGTTTGTGTCATCAGTGTTTTATAGTTTTCAGAGTATAAGTCTCTCACCTCCTTGGTTAAGTTTATCCCTAGGTGGTGGTGGTGGTGGTGGTTTTTTTTTTTTAATGGTGGTTGCCAAGGGGTTGCCCAAGGGTCAGGGGAGGAGGATAGGAAGTTATCGTTTAATGGGTACAGAGTTGTTTTTTAATTTGAGAGAGAGAGCAGGGGAGAGGGAAAGAGAGAGGAACAGAGAAAGACAGAGAAAGAGAGAGAGAGAGAGACTCTCAAGCAGGCTCCATGCTCAGCAAGGAGCCTGATGTGGAGCTTGATCCTATGACTCTAGGATCATGACCTGAGCTGAAATCAAGAGTTGGTCGCTCAACTGACTGAGCCACCCAGGAGTCCCGTTGTTGTTATTTTAAAGATTTTTTTTGTTTTCAAGTAATCACTACATCCAACATGGGCTCAAACCTACAACCCTGAGATCAAGTATCACATGCTTTACTGACTGAGCCAGCCAGGTGCCCCAGAATTTTATTTGTTTGTTTACTTGTTTGTTTATTATTTACTTTTTTTTAATGTTTATTTTGTTTTTGAGAGACAGAGACAGGGCATGAGCGGGGGAGGGGCAGAGAGAGAGGGAGACACAGAATCCGAAGCAGGCTCCAGGCTCCGAGCTGTCAGCGCAGGGCTCAAACCCACGAATCGGGAGAGCATGACCTGAGCTGAAGTTGGATGCTTAACTGACTGAGCCACTCAGGTGCCCCTATTTATTATTTACTTTTAACATTTATTTATTTTTGAGAGTGACAGAGCACAAGCAGGGGAAGGGCAAGGAGAGAGGGAGACACAGAATCCAAAATGGGTTCTAAGCTCTGAACTGTCAGCACAGAGCCCGAAGTAGGGCTTGAACCCAAAGTCGGATGCCTAACCTAGCCACTTAGGTGCCCCCAGGTGCCCTGGTATTTTATTATTTTTGATACAATTGTAAATGAGATTGTTTTCTTTTTCTGCTATTTCATCATTATTGTATAGAAATGCATCAGATTTCTGTATATTAATTTTATATCCTGCAGCTTTACTGAATTCATTTATCAGTTCTAATAGTTTTTTTGGTGGAGTTTTTAGGGTTTCCTTATATAGTATCATGTCGTCTGCAAAGAGTGCCATTTTTACTTCCTCTTTACCAATTTGAATACCTTTTATTTATTTTATTTTTCTTGTCTGATTGCTGTGGCTAGGACTTCCAGTACTATAATGAATAGAAGTGGTGAGAGTGGACATCTTTGTCTTGTTCCCAGTCTTTAAAGGAAAAGTTCTATTTTTCAGTATTGAATATGATGTTAGCTGTAGGTTTGTCATATACGGCCTTTATTATGTTGAGAGTTTTTAGCATGAATGGATATTGTATTTTGTCAAATACTCTTTGGCATCTGTTGAGATGATAATAATGGCTTTTATCCTTTCTCTTCTTATGTGATGTATCATGCTGATGGATTTGTAAATCCTAAACACCCTTGCATCCCTGGAATAAATCCTACTTGATTGTGGTAAATGACTGATTTTAATGTATCATTGAATTCAGTTTGCCAGTATTTTGTTGAGGGCTTTTGCATCTCTTGTTCAACAGAGATACTGGCTTATAGTCTTCTTTTTTTGTAGTCTTTGTCTGGTTTTGGTATCAAGATAATACCGGCCTCATAGAGTGAATTTGGAAGCTTCTTTTCCTCTTCTATTCTGTTGGAATAGTTTGAGAAGAGTAAGTGTTCACTCTTCTTTCAACGTTAGGTAGAATTCACCTGTGAAGCCAGTTGGTCCTTGACTTTTGTTTGTTGGGAGTTTTTTAAATTCCTGATTAAGTATCATTAGTAATCAGTCTGTTCAGATTTTCTATTTGTTACTCATTTTTTTGGAAGATTATATGTTTCTAGGAATTTATCCACTTTCTAAGTTGTCTGATTTGTTGGCATACACATTTTCAAAATATACTCTATAAGAGATAATAAATAAACCAGGAGCTCTTATAAGCCTGGGTATTTCTGTGTTGTCCATTATTTCTCTTATCTCTGATTTTTTCTCCTGATGAGTGTGGCTAAAGGTTTGTCAATTTTGTTTTATCTTTTCAAAGAATCAGTTTCTGGTTTCACTGATCTTTTCAATTTTTTTTTTTTTTTAGGTCTCTATTTCATTTATTTCTGATATAATCTTCGTATTTTCTTTCTTCTTCTAGCTTTGGGCTCTGTTCTTTTTCTAGCTTTCTGGTATAAGTTTAGGTTGTTTCTTTGAGATTTTTTTGTTTGTTTCTTGAGGTAGGCCCGTTTTGCTATGTACTTCCCTCATAGAACTACTTTTGCTGCATCCCAGAGAATTTAGACTGTCATGTTTTCATTTTTCATTTGTCTCTGTATATTTTCTTTTCTTCTTTGATTTCTTGGTCACCCATTAATTGTTTGGTAGCATGTTACTTAGCCTTCATGTAGTTTGTGTTCTTTTTATATTTTTTCTTGCACTTGGTTTCTAGCTTCATATAGTTGTTTGGAAAAGATGCTTGATATGATTCCAATCTTCTCAAATTTATTGACACTTTCATTTTGGCCTAAAAATGTGATCTGTCCTGGAGAATGTTGCATGTACACTGAAAAAAATGTGTATTTTGCTGGTTTTGGAGGGAATGTTCTGTATATATCTGTTAGGTCCATCTGGTCTAATGTGTCATTCAAAGTCAGTGTCCTTATTGATTTTCTGTCCTGTCTGGATAATCTCTCCATTGATTTAAGTGGGGTGTTGAAGTCCCTTACTATTATTTTATTACTGTCCTTCTTCTCTCTTTATGTATTTAGTTGCTTTTATGTTGAGTGCATAGATATTTACAATTGTTATATCCTCTTGTTGGGTTTTTCCCCTTTATCATTATGTTCTTTGTCTCTTGCTTTGTTTTAAAGTCTATTTTGTCTGATATAAGTATTACTACCCTGGCCTTTTTCTTTTTCTTTTTTGCTTCCATATGCATGGTACATGTTTTTCCAGGCCTTCACTTTCAGTCTGCATCTGTGTTTTGGTCTGAAATGGCACCAAATAGGTGGGTCTTTTTTAAAATCCATTTAGTCACACTGTGTCTTTGGTTTGGAGCATTAAAAGTCCATTTACATTTAATTATTGATGGGTATGTATTATTTATTGGTATTTTGTTACTTGTTTTTCAGTTGTTTTTGTAGTCCTTCTCTGTTATTTTCTTCTCTTGATCTCTTCCCTTGTTAGATGGCTTTCTTTAGTGTTAGGCTGGGATTCCGTTCTCTTCATTTTGATGAAATAACTCTTTTCTCAAGTCCAGCGAGTATTGTTTATCCCTGTTACTTTCAGGTTTTTTTTGCTGTGATTTTGTCCTTTGGGACATATTCCTCTATCTCCTCGTTTGTCTTAACTCTCAGAGTTTATTTCCATGTATTAGAGAAGTCTGCTCTGTCTCCTGGTCTTAAAAGTAGTGGTCTTGTGTAGAAGAGGCCCTGTGGTGCCCTGTAGTATAATGTTCCCTTGTCACCAGAACCAGGTGCTCCAACGGTGTGCCCTATGTAGGTGGACTGTGTGTGCACCCTGCTGTTGTGGCTGAGCCCTGTTGGTCTTCAACCTAATGGATTGCAGTGACTCACTTTTCATGTTGTGGGCTCACCAGGCAGGGTTTGGTCCCTGCAGTGTTGAGGGGTCTGTCTGAGACCTCCACAGATAGCAGGTGCCCATGGTTAGTGGTCATGCTAGCTGTCTGTGGTTAGTCTCTCTGCCACAGCTGTGGGCCCACCAAAGGACCTTCTCTGTGCTCAGCCACTTGAGAGGTTTTGGTTGGTAGGTGGGTCAACAGAGTAGATGTCTCCAGTCAGTCTCTCTGTCACAGTGGGGGCACGCAGAAGGGCAGGGTTTTTCTCCTTCCATGGCCAGCTAAAAGGCTTGCTATTCAAACGGTGTGTACTTCTCCCCTCCTCTCACCAGGGCAGGAGTCACTCTGGAGAAGCATCAGTCTCTGCTGGGGCTGCTTGCAAGGTGTGGTGGGGCAAGGGCTACTTCGGAGGGACACCGCCTGAGGTGTGCAGGTGGATGGGGTATGTTTGCTGGAGAACACAGGGGTGGGCCACATGGTGCTGGTAAAGTTAGCACTGCAAGTGTCCAGCTCCATGGGCTAGAGGAGAGGAAAACAAATGTCATTCGCCTTCACTTTTGTTCTTGGAGAAATCTCTGGAAGATCCTTGCCCCTTTAGTAAATAAGTCTATCTCCTTCACATGTACCCCGGCACTTTTCAAACTGCTGGTCCTATGCCGTGTCTCAGGCAGGGTTATTTATTATGCTGGCTCTTTAGGGATGGGGACTCGGTTTCCTGTGTCCCTCCAGCTCTCCCAGAGGTAAGCCCAGATTTTTAAAGTACCTCAGGTTAAGTCACACTGATTTTTAAAGCTCCCAAAGTTAAGCCCCACTGGTTTTTAAAGCCAGATGTTACAGAGGCTTCTCTTCCCAGTGTGGGTCCCCAGCGCATGGGGTGCCTGGTCTGGGGTGTGATCCTCTTGCTTCTCAGTGCTTGTGGTGTCTCTCTCCCATTTGTGATTAGTCTCCCCAGGGGGGTTATTTCTCAACCCCCTCTCCGCTCCTCCTACCCTGTTCAAGGTGGCCCCCTCACTATGACTTAACTGTGGAAGGTCTGTTCGGCCAGTCTTTAGGTCGTGTTCAGAGCTTCAGTTGCACACATGGAGCTGTTATCTTCGTGTGTCTATGGAATGAGGTGAGCTCAGGATCCTTCTACTCTGCCATCTTCCTCACAATTTGCACACATATATTTGTCAGCCAGGATCCAAATAAGAGGCAATATATGTAGGCTCCTTCTTTCTCTTCACTGTTTTTCTCCACTCTTTGTTTTTACCTTATTATTTGTTCAATCTTCATTATAACTGTGAAAAAGATAATATTAATTCCATTTTCAAAGGAGGAAGCCAAGGTTCTGAGAGATAATTTGTGGAGTTAGTGAGTGCCTTTAGCTGCAAGTCAGCCCAAGCCCATCTGTCTCCAAAGCCTGTGGGCCTTTCAGAGTTAAAAGACTTTGGGTTCAAACTGATGAAACAGAGGCTTTTTCCCCATGACATTCTGCTAGCCGTCTGTCCTCCCAAGTGTTTACGTCCAGGGACCCCTGATTTAGGTAGCTAAGGAGTTTGCTGATTTTTTCCAGTCACTTGTATAAGAGAAACTGTGAGCTCATGTGCCCCAGAGAGTGAGAGGAAATCAGGGGGCTTAGTCCAGCAGCTCCCAGCGTAACCAGAGCAGCTCCAGAGAAATCCTTTTCTTCTGCTTCCGCTGACATCTCCTAAGAGGAGTTCTGAGGTTGCAGCCATAGTGTACTAGAAGATTCTACAACTCTTAAGATCTAGAAGTGCCCTGTTCATTGTGGTAGCCACTAGCTACAAGCGGATATTTACATTTGAATTTAAATTATTTAAAATTAAGTAAAATTAAAAATCAGTCCCTCAGTCACAGTAACCACACGTCAAATGCTTGGTATTCACATGCGGCCAGTGACAATCCTATCGGATCATGCAGATAGAGAACACTTCTACCACTGCAGAAAGTGGCTAGCACTGAAATGTAGCGTGTGGAGGTAGTCCTCTCGGTTTCTTTTTTTTTCTTTTTTAATTTTTTTAATGTTTGTTTATTTTTGAGAGAGAGAGGCAGAGTGCAAGCAGGGGAGGGGCAGAGAGAGAGGGAGGGAGCCACAGAATCCGAAGCAGGCTCCAAGCTCTGAGCTGTCAGCAGGGAGCCCGAAGGGGGCTCAGACTCACAGACAGCAAGATCACGACCAGAGCCGAGATCATGACCTGAGCCAGACGCTTACCTGACTGAGCCACCCAGATGCCCCATCTGTGTTTCAACCTCATGTTAAAATTGGGGGACCAGCTCCTTCTTTTTCTGCTTTCAGAGTGATCTCAGGATTTAGATTATGAAGTTTGAGAGTGGGAGTGGGAAAACACCGACCAGTCTTTGGGACCCTGAATAATGAGCATTTTGTGAGGTTAGAACAGTGATAACAAGGGGGAGGGATTACCAATAGCTAAAACAAACTCTGGTGCCTTTTTTCCACCTGCCAGACCCACAGTCTGCACAAAATCACAAGGATTGCCAGAAACTCTGAATGAATGATTGCTTTTATCTTTGTAGAAATGTAAATTAATCCCATCCCAAGCTCTCCCCATTAGCTGAGTGGTTGGCTTCAGTAGGGATCTGAAACATAAGATGACCGTCATTTATTTTCTCTGACTGTAATGGTAGCTCTAGAGCTGGACTCTTAACATCTGTGAATTCTGTTTTAACTCTTTAATTCTTATGTCCCCCTAATGGGGTGCTGTCAAAGAGAGCCAGACATATGTTAAAGGCAGCAAGACAGATTTCATTCAGATGAAGGCAGTATAGAAGAGAGGCTGCCGTACAAATTGAGCTCAAATCTGCTGAAACAAAAGGTACTTTTTAAATGCTAGGGTGTGCTAAAGGAAAAGTACTGGAGATGTTAGGTCAGGAGGTTGGCCAGTGTGATTATTAGGCCATCTGTGTTTGCCGATTGATGCTTATCAAAGTTGCACTCCTACTCCCACAGAGGCTGGGAGACCAGGGCTCTCTTCTTGCTGATTACATTTCAAAGGGATGGCTCCCAGGTTCTTGAGAAAAGACATTTCTGGGTTATGGAAGATTTAGATCTCAAGAATCAGAGAAAGGATTTACAACTGCAAGTTTCCTAAAGTAAATGCTCTCAGCAAAGTGCGGTCAGGGGCCTTAGGATTTAGCTGGAACAGACAGTACATTTTTGGGGCGGCAGTGAGCTTTCGCAGGCAGGCGTTGTAAGGGAGCTGGGGCATCCTAGGGACATGGCCTTAAGCTGATAAAAGCAGTACTAGAATTTGGTTTGTGTCTTTTAGTGTGTGATGAGAGAGGTCGATGGAGTCGTTTGTTACGGGAGTTTGCGGTTCTCAGTTCCTGGATAAAATGTTATATACAAAATTTCATGACCTGCGCATTTTGGGGGATGGTAAGGCTGGAATTTAATACCATCTTGGGAAGGGGAAAAGAACCTTCAATGAAAGGGGATAAGGCACTGTTGGGGAGGGCTTTATGCAAACAAAAAGAGGGGAGCAGTCAGGAAGTTGATTTATGTGACCTGAGAAGCAGCCTTGGATTCTATTTTGTTACTGAACTCTAAGATAAATGGTATAGACCTGAGTAGTCCACAGGAAGGTGAAAGATCACTGTTAACCGAAAACATAAGAAAGTTTCTTGGAAGAGAGAGAGCCTGAGCTGAGCCTTGAAGCCTTTCTTGGCTTAGCATTTTATTGTGGTATTTCCACGAGACCCCATCTGATTTCCATAGAAATAAATTATAATTTCATAATTGAATTATTTATTTTTAAATATTTGATTTTTCTTTAAAAAACACAGCCCAAAGTTGATATTTCTCTCACTTTTTGACTCTTGATTTCTGGATTGGTTTTCAACCAGATCTCTTCAGAATAACATATAATTTTTTTAATGTTTATTATTTTGAGAGAGAGACAAAGCACGAGCGGGGGAGGGACAGAGAGAGAGGGAGACACAGAATATGAAGCAGGATCTAGGCTCTGAGCTATCAGCATAAAGCTCAACCTGGGGCTCGAACTCATGGACTGTGAGATCATGACCTGAGCCCAAGTCAGATGCTTAATCGACTGAGCCACCCAGAGCCAAAGTTGGATGCTTAACTAACTGAGCCACCCAGGCATCCATCTAAATTTTTTTTTTTTATGTTTCTTTATTTTTGAGAGAGCGCAAGGGAGGGAGGGGCAGAGAAAGAGAGAGACACAGAATCCGAAGTAGGCTCCAGGCTCTGAGCCATCAGCACAGAGCCCGACGCGGGGCTTGAACTCACATGAAGTGAGATTATGACCTGAGATGAAGTCGGACGCTTAACCAACTGAGCCACCCCAGGTGCCCCAGAATAACACGTTCTAAACAGCCTCCACATTTTTGCAACACTCAATTCTCTGCCCAAAATACTTTCCAACCTCCCCCCCCCCCACCCCCCATATACAACTTCAGGGAATTATTTATCCTTCAAGGCCCAGATGCGGTAGCACCCTTTCTTTGCTCCAATGGTACAGTATTTTCTGCATTTCCTCTGCTATTACAGCTCTTATTCTGTTTGTTATAATTAGTCTGTAACATCAACCCGCTTGTACAGTCTCTGGCCCATAGAAGACACCTAATGTTAATAGATGTGGTTAAATATAATAAGCTCTGAAATATGTTTTCCAGTGTTAAGAACTCAGCTGTCTTACATGCATAGGTATAACATATGTTAATTGGATTTTTATTTGTTCTTAGATGGCAGTGAGAGGATCTGCGCCAGTGACAATTATACCTCTTCCCGGAGAGCGAGTGCAGGTTCAGGGGGTCATCCAGACAGCTCAGTCTTCCGTCATTCACCCACCCCACGTGCACACGGTACAGAAATCCAAAGACTTAGTGGTTGAGAGAGGGGACTGTTGTACCCTGAGTCTTTGGACACATTGAAGTTGCTATAGTTACAATATTATAAACCAAGATAGTAAAGTTGTCTTAGAAATTAGACTACAGAACAAATGAGGCAAATAGAAAGGTTCGTGAATTTCTGATTTCATGTATGGACCACCCAGTGGAAAAGGAAAGCAATTTGGGGGGAATTTATTGCTTGGAAATGAAGGACTTTAAGAGACAGAATCTTTTTGTCTCAGTGGTATCTTTCATGAAAAAGGGAATTCTGAAGCAAGGGTGATGGTGTTAGTGTCAACAAAGTAAACAAACAAACAAACAAAAAAGTACCTACTTTATGCTTTGTGGAAGTCAAATTAAGAGTGTTGGAGGCAAGTTCTTATTTATAGCTGTCTCCCTTCAGATTACCACCTGACCGCAGTAGGAAGGAAAAGGCGATCCTGGGTTCTTTTTCCTTCTACTCTTTCTCCCGGTTTTACCTTTTGGCTCTTGCGAGTCTCCGAAATCCTTTGGTCACCCCTCATTTTTCCCTCCTGACTGTTTAGTATCTGGCGGTGCTGTCAGCCCTCGAGCTGCATGTTTATGTAGTTTTCCTATTTGAAAGGTGACACCTGCGTGGATTCGGGAGTCTTGATATGGAGATTTTACTTCTACTTGCTAGTCTGTCCTTAAAGAGAAATACTTGATCTTAATTATATAGGTAAACTCTTAGTTCCAGGAGTTATTTTCTTGAGTTCAGTGGGAGACTTTAAATTTAGGGACAGTGGAAATAGTTAAGGGTTTATGTTAGAAATGGTATATCTATGATGCTTGAGGAAATATGGAAGGAACAGCTCTCTCAGTTACTATAGGTTATGATCGGTTCATTCTTTTCTGCCAAAAGATATAGATTTTAATATAAAATGTGAATACCTGTACATTAGCACTTGTTTTTGAGGGAGATTATAGAATGTAAAACAGAGTTGTAGAAATTTAAGATCTGAGTCCGATTAGCTTAGGGGAAGGCTTTCTATAGATAATAATAGAGAGCACTGATTTGGTAGGTCCTTCTAGAAGCCTGATTAGGTTATTTTATTTTTTAAAATAAAGATGAAGTAAAAAATCATAGTACAACTTTGGACAAATATTGGGAAATTTAATACATTTTAAAAATTGAAAATAACTTGTTTTCTTAATTGTAAGAAACTTAATTGTTATAGCTTAAGACTTGCATGTGGTTATTATTGTGTTGACATAATTTTGTAGGACTTATTAACAGTTACCATGTAATATGTCCTTGCTGTATGCCGTTAGCACAGATCTCTAACCTGTCCTTGCCGGTGACCTCCATCTTGTTCTACCTAATGGTCTGTTCTGAGTCCTTGTTTTACTTCACCTGTTAGCAGCACTTAACACGGTTGATCATTCTCTTCAATACACTGCTGTTGCGAGCTCTGTGGAACACCTCACTTACCTGGCATTTTTCCTGCCTCAGTGGTGGCTTGTTCTTGGTCTTATTTGATGGTTCCTTCCCTTCTTCCCAACCTGTTCATGTCAGAGTGTTCCTGGGTTTTCTTCTTGGTAATCTTCTCTGTGTATTGAGCTTATTCAGTCTTAGGGCTTTACGGAATATCTAAAGAGCCGTGACTCCCAAGTTTATATGTCTCGCCCAAGACCTCACGCCTGACTCAAAGTCTTGTACATTTAGCAGTCTCTGCAATGTTATTATCTAATAATTTGAAAGTAGTTGGATATCTAATAGCATTTCAAAATTAGCATGTCCAGAGTCCAAATCAGATTAGTGATTTAAAAATATCAGTGTAGAAATAGGGTGGAAATCAGAGACTGGCCTTTATAACACTAGTTAAATAGTATTGCTTTATTTTAGAGATAGACTTTCTTCTTTGTTCTGAGCATGCTGTGTTGTATGTTCCTTTAATTAGTTTGGGCTCTTGAAATAAATTTTGCTTTTTCATATGTTCTTTTATTTCCGACCTTAGATTTAATGACAAATGAATTTGGGTGGCAGGAGACAGATCGTATTTTCTGAAAGTAAAGATTAAATTGTTTTCCACCTACATTGTTCGTCACCATAAAACCAATTCTGTTTTCCAGGTATCATCTTTATCAGAGAGCGAGGAGTCTCAGGACTCGTCAGACAGTATAGGCTCTTCACAGAAAGCCCACGGGATCCTAGCCCGGCGCCCATCTTACAGGTGAGCACTCGGCGTTGCAGATCCCGATGTGTTCTATTAGCCATGAGTTCGAATGGTGCTGTGCAAGGCAAACTATATAAAGGGGTAGCATGTGTCTGTCTAGGATGGGAAATGTTAAGAGAGAGAGATTTGAGCCAGATTATGAAGGGCCTCAGTTGCTTTGCTGAAGAGGCATTTAATCTTATCTTCTGGCAAAGTACTAGATTTCCATATTTACTTTTAGATAGTTAACTTAAAAAGCAACATAACTGTAGATTTGAGGAATTGAACTACTTTATATTCCCTTTCTTAGCTTCCTAACTCTGGGTCTTTGACTCATCCCTTTGCTGAAACACATTTTTCTGCATTCTGCGTAATTTCTGCACATACTTTAATTCCTGCAGTATTTCCTCCTAGAAGTTTTCTGATTACCTTCATTCCAACTCCCAAGACCAAGTTAGGTGTTTCTTCTGTGGCATTCTTTTTACTGATCCCTGTTACAGTACTTATCCCATCCTGTTGGAATTCCAGTTAATAATACATGGGC
>PITB01024660.1:0-23895 GCA_004024585.1 Paradoxurus hermaphroditus | reverse complement strand
TTAAGGAAAAATCGAGCAGAAAGCCCAGATCCTGTTGAACCCTCTTCAACCCTCCCTTGCCCTCAGTTTCCCCTTTTATTCATATATTACATTGCTGTGGTACTTTTGTTTCAATTGGTGAGCTAATATTGACACATTGTTATTCACTAAAGTCTATAGTTCACCAAGAATGGGTTCATCCTTTGCACTATGCAGTTCTGGCGGGTTTCGCCAAGAGCGTAATGTCATGAATCTACCACTGGATTCTCAAACAATAGAGTTTCATTGCCTCCCAATCCCCCTGTGCTCCATCTATCTCTGCCCTTCACTCCTCCTCACCCCTGCTCCAACTTCTGCAACCATTGACCTTGTTACTGTCTCCATAGTTTGCCTTTTCCAGAATGTCTCAAAGTTGAAATCATACAATATGGATTATTGTCAGACTAGCTTCTTTCTTCTTTTTTTTAAAGATTTATCTAAATTCAGGTTAGTTAACATACCATGTAGTTTTGGTTTCGGGATTAGACCCCAGTGATTCTTCACTTACGTATAACATCCTGTGCTCATCTCAACAAGTGCCTTCCTTGATTTCCATCACTCATTTAACCCATCCCCCACCCACTTCTCCTCCAGCAACCCTCAATTTGTTCTCTGTATTTAAGAGTCTCTTGTGGCTTACCTTCCTCTCTATTTTTATCTTATTTTTCCTTCCCTTCCCCTATGTTCATTAAACTCAACACCCAAAAAATAAATAGTCCAGTGAAGAAATGGGCAGAAGACATGAATAGACACTTTTCCAAACAAGACATCAAGCTGGCTAACAGACACATGAAAAGATGCTCAACATCACTCATCACCATCGGGGGAAATGCAAATCAAAACCACAATGAGATACCACCTCAATCCTGTCACAATGGCTAAAATCAAAAATTAAAAAGCAACAAGTTTTGGCGAAGATGTGGAGCAAGAGGGACCATTTTGCACTGCTGGTGGGAATGCAAACTGGGGCAGCCACTCTGGAAAACAGTATGGGGGTTCCTCAAAAAATTAAAAATGGAACTACCCAGGGGCGCCTGGTTGGCTCAGTCAGTTAAGCAGCTGACTTCAGCTCAGGTCACGATCTCACGGTCTGTGAATTCGAGCCCCGCATCGGGCTCTGTGCTGATGGCTCAGAGCCTGGAGCCTGCTTCAGATTCTGTGTCTGCCTCTCTCACTCTGCCCTTCCCCTGCTCATGCTCTGTCTCTATGTCTCAAAAATAAATAAACGTTAAAAAATTATAAATGGAACTACCCTACAACCCAGCAATTTCACTACTAAGTGTTTATCCAAAGGATACAGAAATGCTGATTCAAAGGGGCACATGCAGCCCAATGTTCATAACAGCACCATCGATAATAGCCCAAGTATGGAGAGCCCAGAGGTCCATCGACAGATGAACGGATGAAGAAGATGTGGTATATATACACAATGGAGTATTACTCAGCAATCAAAAAGAATCAAATCTTGCCATTTGCAACTATGTGGATTGAACTGGAGAGTATTATGTTAAGCGAAATTAGTCAGAGAAAGACAAATATATGACTTCACTCATATATGGAATAACAGACTAGCTTCTTTCACTTAGCATTTAAAATTTCCTTTTTTCATGGCTTGTGAGCTCATTTCTTTTTAGTGCTAAATGATGTGACATTGTCTAGATGTCGCAGAGTTTATCCTTTCACCTAGTAAAGGCATCTTGATGCTTCCAGTTTGGGGCAGTTATGAATAAAGCAGCTATAAACATTCCTTTATGCATTTTTGTGTGGATGTGAGTGTTCAACTCATTCAAGTCAACATCTGGGAGCATGATCACTGAATCCTATGACACGACTATGTTCATCCTTGTAAGAAACTGCCAGGCTCTTTTCTGAAGTGACTGAACAAGTTCACATTCCCACCAGCAATGAATGAGGGTTCCTGTTGCTCCACGTCCTTGGGAGCATTTTGAATTAGTATTTTAGATTTTAGCTTTTCTGAGAGACATTTAGCGATGTGTCATTGTGCTTTAATTTGCATTGTCCTACTGATGTTTGATAGTGAGCACCTTTTCATATGCTTATTTGTCACCCATATACCTTCCTATGGTGAGGTTCCTGCCAAGTTTTTTTGTTTGTTCATTTGTTGGTTTGTTGGTTGGTCTCAATCCATTTATTGTCAGATAAGCTCTCTGCTAATAGCAGAGCTCTATCTCATGAACTGTGAGATCATGACCTGAGCCAAAATCAAGAGTTGGTGGTTTAACCAGATGAGCCATCTAGGTGCCCCTGTGTGTTTTTTTTTTTTAATTTTTATTTTAATTCCAGTTAACCTCTAAAGTTAAATTAGTTTCAGGTGTACAGTATAGTAATCCAATACTTCCATACAACACTGAATACTTATCACAGCAAGTGTCCTCCTTAATCCCCATCACTTATTTCCCCCATCTTCCCACCCATCTCCCCTCTGGTAACCATCAGTTTGTTCTCTAAAGTTAAGAGTCTGTTTCTTGGTTTGCCTCTCTCTCTCTCTCTCTCTCTCTCTCTCTCTCTCTCTCTCTCTCTCTCTGTCTTCCACTTTTCTCATTTGTTTTGTTTCTTAAGCTCAACATATGAGTAAAAGCATGGTATTTGTCTCTGTCTGATTTATTTCGCTTAGCATTATATTCTCTATCTTCATCCATGTCATTGAAAATGGCAAGATTTTGTTTTTTATGGATGAATAATATTCCATTGTGCACATATACCACAGCAAACTACAGAACAGGAGAAGATATTTGCAAATGACTTGTCAAATAAACGGTTGGTATCCAAAATATATAAAGAACTCTTAACACCACAAAAAACAAATAATCTTATTAAAAATGGGCAGAAGACATCAACAGATGTTTCTCCAAAGAAGACATGTAGGTGGCTAACAGACACATGGAAAGATGTTCATCATCACTCACCATCAGAACAACGTAAATCAAAAGTACAGTGAGATATCACCCCACGTGTGTCAGAATGGCTCAAATCAATGACACAAGGTACTTGCCCACTTTTTCATTGACTTGTTTGAAATTTCTTACTGTCAAGTTTTAGGAGTTCTTTGTATATTTTCAATACACAAGGTACCGGCCCACTTTTTCATTGGCTTGTTTGAATTTTCTTACTGTCAAGTTTTAAGAGTTCTTTGTATATTTTCAATACAAGTTCTTTATTGGATATGCCTTTTGCAAATATTTTCTCTGAATCTGTGGCTTGTCTTTTCATTCTCTTATAAGTTTTTAAGAGATTCTCCAGTTGTCTGAGAGGCACTGGCTCCACTCCTGGGTGCTATGGGCTTCCACGCTGAGGGCAGAATCATCTAAAATAACTTCACAGAGTTGGCTTAAAACAGTCTTGGCATTTCGTAAAGCCTACTAAAGCATTTGTAAGATAAATTACAACAAAACGAAGAACTAAATCAAGGATGTTGTACTTAGAGGGTACTTTATGTGAGCAGTAAAGAAAGAAGATGGTACGGAGGATGGTATGGAATTCAACCGGTTAAGACAATGTGAGCAAAAGTCACAGTGAAACATACTGAGTGATGTCCTTGGAGCAAGAAGGAAGCTATGGGGTAGAATAGAGGGTGCTGTTCTTCAAGAGAGAGAAAGAGCTATAGTTGACAATAGAATAGCAATCAAGATGAGGGCCCACTGTACATAGGATCACATTTTAAAACTTCATATGACTGTTCAACATTAAAATGTTCTTTAACTTTGCTATATATTTTTGGCAATTGTCCTAGTAGTCTTACTGAGATCATTTTCTCCTCTGCCTAAACCATGGTCTCCAGGAATCACAAGATGACACAGATAAGACGAAACTGGAGTGGGTTTCAAAAGCATCACTAGCATCATGAGACCAAAAGATGTGTTGTTTCAAGTCCACTGGAACAAATGTTCGAAGAGTTCTAAAGCCATTACCTCCCACTCAGTATCATTTATTAGACACATTCAGCCACTTCTACTCTTATATTAAGGCACATTCCACTATAAAAAGGGCCACTGTCAAAAGTACTTGAGAGATATTTCCTTTTTTTAAAAGCTTATATATTTATTTCTGAGAGAGAGAGAGAGAGAGAGAGAGAGAGAGAGAGAGAGAGAGAGAGAGCAGGGGAGAGAAAGAGAGGGAGAGAGAGAATCCCAAGCAGGCTCCATGCTCAGTGCAGAGCCCAAAAAAGTAGTAGAACTCACATTTCCTAGTTATTTTTATTTTATTTTATTATTTTATTTTTAGAGAGAGAGAGATAGAGCAGGGGAGAAGGCAGAGGGGGAGAGAGAGAGAGAGAGAGAAAGAGAGAGAGGGAGAGAGAGAGAGAGAGAGAGAGAGAGAGAGAGAGAATCTGAAGCAGGCTCCATGCTCAGCACAGAGCCCAACTTGGGGCTTGATCCCTCAAACCATGCCATCATGATCCAAGCCAAAACCAAGAGTCGGATGCCCAGCCAATTGAGCCTCCCAGGTACCCCAGTACATGAAAGATAATTCTAATGATTCCTTCAGGGCTCTCATCTGGTGTCTATTCATCTTTTCTTACAGACTCTTGGAAAGTCAAAGTATTCAGAACCTGCTAAAGAAACTGGTCACAGTTCCCAGATGGATCTTTGTACTTTAAAGATCTTGATGTCGCTTAAATTGACATGCGTTTGCCTCAATATCCAACATCCTTATATAAAAATAAGGTATGTGCTGAAGATCCAAATACAGGAAAGGCGGAAGATCTCATCCCCAGTCATGGTACATAGAGTTCCATAACCCTCCAGAATACAGGCAAAGGGTTCAGATACCACCATGGCCCTAGACAGGGAAAGGAAGGAATGCAAATTAATCACAGACTTTTCCCTTGATGCAAGGGAGAAGGGGATTACATACCCAGGCAGGCTGAAGTGGACTCTATTACCTGGTAGCTCTTAGAGCCTGGTCCAATTGTGTATGAATATTTTCCCTATCACATCCACTTTGCTACAGAAAACTGCAGGACGTGAGGGAGAAGCAAGTGCCTTTACTGTACCCTGGCGAGGCACACATCATGGTGGGGACATTCATCGCAATATCAAGAACTTAGTTTAAAGAAAAGTGAATGCTATGTTCAAGAAATAAAATGCCTTCTGATTACAGTTCCTTCCCCATTAATACCAAAGGAACATTTTCCATTTCACTCAGATGTTTGAATTCCAAGCTGGGTGTTCTTGTTCAGATCCACAATTAATCACCTGACAAGGAAGGCAGGGGATGTGGGTGGGAAATGAGCAAACCAAGTTTGTAGGAGAAGTGTGGCGGTGGAATCTGCAAGAAAACACACAATTATAGCTGCCTGAGGGGCTTACACCATGGGCAGTAATTTCCATTTACCCACAGGTCTCCATTCTGCTGAATGGAAACAGCAGGAAAACAAGCGGAAGGACCCTTGTAACTGTACACATTTTAAGCCCTGCTGACCGCCCCCTTTCCTCAGTCTCTGTTGGCCACACAATTTGGGAGGTTGAAGTTGGAGAAAGCACAGTTATGAATTTTAGTTTTCAAATCAGGAAACGATTCTCTGGTTCTTGAAAGAGAAACAGGAAGAACAGGAGTACACCTGGGCACAGCCTAGCGACAGTCCTCCGTCTTACCATTTAGTATCTCATTAGCACATGTCAGTAGGGAATGTGAGCACCTGGAATCATCTCACCAGTCCCCAAACATAAAAACTCCATTTGTTTCTGTCTCTCACTACTTCCTTCTCTTGCCTCTCCCTGCAAAGAATCGTTAGATGGGCACACATTCAAATTGCCTATTTAGAGAGACAGAAAGACCACTTTCGGATTCCAACTTCAGCATCTACTATATGGCTATATGTCTCACAAAGATTTTTTTTTAATTCAGAATTTTTTTTCTTTCTCTTTTTGTAATCAGTGTCAAGTGGGATGTGTAATCATTTTCTTAAAAGTTCCTTTTGCTTGATTTCAATCGATTGGAATAATAGTTGTTCCTCTTCTCCTCAATCGTTCAATAATATTTTATTAGGCACCTATTATATACAATCATCTTGTTAGTTCTGGGATATAAGGATGATTAAGGCATGTCCTCAAGGAGCTCCGAGTGTAGAAGGATCTCTGACATTCACAAGATAAGCCATGTTGAAGTTTTTTTAAAAATGTTTTTAATGTTTATTTATTTTTTTTGGAGAGAGAGAAAGAGAGAGAGAGACAGAACACAAGTGAGGGAGGGGCAGACAGAGAGGGAGACACAGAACTCAAAGCAGACTCTAGGCTCTGAGCTGTCAGCACAGAGTCCCATGCGGGGCTTGAACCCATGAACCACAAGATCATGACCTGCACCAAAGTAGGTTGCTCAACTCACTGAGCCACCCGGTGCCCCTAGCTTTTAAGTTTAATCCCATAGCCTATTATTGACCTTTCCCCCCATAACATGCAATAAATTAAAATTGAAAAGATAATCTCATTCAGGTACTTTGTGATGTTCAAAGAATCACTCGTTAATTAAGCTATTAATTTATTCAACAAATAATTATTGAGCATGTACTAAGTGTTAGAAACTCTCATGACACATTTATGTCAGGTAGTCATGAAGACAGTGAAGAGTAAGGTCAGTTAAGGGGATAGAAGAAAGTAGGGTGGTCAGCGGAGGCCTCTTGGACATGGTGACATTTCCATAGTGAAGAAATGGGCCTTACAGACATCAGGTACCTGCAGGTGCAGAGGGCTTGGGGCAGGAATGAGTCAGGCATGCTCAGGGGATAGCCAGGAAGCCGCTTGGCTGTGGTAGAGAACAGAGAAGTAAGTAATGAAGAAGAGAAGAGGCCTGTTATGTAAGGTTGTATGGCTGCGTTGGGTTCAGTAAGGATTTTGGATTTTTATGGAGGGACTAAGAAACCCAGATACAGATGGATATGTTATTTAATATAATGTTACAGTGTAATAAAATAATACTATCTCTGTTTCCAAGCTTTATGGCTGCCTTGTGTAAAGAAAGAGGTGTAAAACTTTTGGTGAGTTGATCTGGATTTTGAAGGGATTCAGAGTACATCACCCAGAATATGCCATGCTGGCATAAGGATTATTTTGAATTCAAGACACTTGAGAACAAAGAGACCCACAAAAACTCTCTGCCCTGTCCCTCTATACTAGAAAGGGCAGATTTAGTTCTTATTCATGCTAGAGACAATTTCAGATGGTTATCAGTCCACGGATGGAACTAGAGGAATCCACACAGCAAATCTTGCCCACACTGTCCTTTTCTTCCATTGGTTTCTTCCATATATTTACCTTTTCACAATTTGTTTCCCCTACGAGTTCAAACTCCCTTTCCTTTCTCTTGTCACTTCTCTATAGAGTTATTACTCTTTTGTTAAGACGGTGCATAAGCCCAAGTTCTAACCACCCTCTTGAGTTACTCACCACTGAGCACTCTCATGTGTATATGCAATGCACACACTAATGCATTTCTGTGCGTTTATCCCTTGTTAATCCTTCTTTTGTCAGTCTAATGTGAAGAGTCCTAGCTGTAGAACCAAGAAGGGTAGAGGGGGAAAAAAGATAAGTTTTTCCTCCACTATACTTTCATTTTACCAAATCATCCCATCCACTATATTGGAAGTAGCATGGGAAGTGACAAGGATGAAGCAAGGAAAGCAGGTAATGGTCTGTAGAAACGTTTTTGGTGGATATGGCTGGTGGTGAGAAGGGCAGATTCAAGAGATATGTCAAATGGAGAGCCAACAGGATTGGATTTCAGGTTGCAATGCAGCATGAGGCTTAAAAAGAACAAGGACAATTCTAGGCTAGTGGGTACTTGCCAAGATGGTAAAGACTGAGGGAAGAACATGTTTGGGGTATAGGACTGGGGAGAAAGAAAGAGTGGGTGGGTTTGGGCTTGTATGGTAGGAAACAAGTGAAAATTATGAGTGGGTATCTGGAGGTATGGGTCTGGAGTTTGGGCTAGGGTGGTGGAGAAGTGTGGGCTGGAGGTCAGAATTTGGGGCCCTCCAGTGTATGGGTGCTATCTGTCACCCTAGGTTGGGCTGAGATCCCCTGGGGAGTAAGTCGATAGGGAAGAGAGAAATGAGAGCTAAGTTCTGGCCGCTTCCGGCATTTAGATGTTGGGAAGGCAAAGAGCAATCCGGAAAGGGCACTGGGAAGAAATGAACAATAAGATACAAGAGTGAGAGAGAAGGCAGGCTCCTGAGTGTCAAGTGAAGATGCTTCAAGGCGCTCATGTTCAACTCAACGTACTGCTTAGAGTTTGACTTAAGGAGAAGATCCCATGTTCTTTTCTCATTTTTTTTTACAAGCCTTGGAAGTTTGCTTTTATGTCTGCATGAACTGAGAGCTAGTGGTAGCTTTTTTCATTGAAGGATATTTTCAACTCTTCATAAGATATACTATGTATAATAATTAGAGTACAAAAAAAAGGATGAGTTTGTGTTGAGATGGACTGCGGTGCTGAAGATTTGACTGTCTCCTTAGTTATGTTGATCTTAAATATTTGTATTTCACATTTATACCTGAGAAAAAAGACAATTTTCTGTGTATCACTGACCTTTGGGTCTGATAACATATAATTGAAATTGCAAAAGTTAAACTCATAAATGCCAAGAACCAACAATGAAGAGTTGCAGGGGTTGTGATAGAAGAACATGTACAATTTGGGCACGAAAAATAGGAATAGTCAATTTTGCTTGCTCTGTGGCTTATTTATTTATAACTGGCTTTGTTCTGAACTGTAATCTTCCAGTAGGTAAAATCTGTGTCTAAAATACACACTGTTTGCAGAAGTTTAGACTAAGTGCCTGGGGGCGTAACAAAGAATTAAAAGAAAAAAATAGAGGCAGAAATCTTCTAGTTGACTCACCATGGCCAATGTTCAGATGCTGCATACCTCTCAAATGTTCATTTTTTCACCCATATGGTCATTTAGATTCTAAGCCCTCGGGTTCAATCCAGGCAACAGGCAAGTTTTGTGTGATGTACACAATGTTGGCTTATATTTTTAAACTGACAGATTTCAAGTGTACATGCACATTGCTGTTCTGTTTTTTTTATTTTAAACTGGCCCCAGAATAGGCTGGAGCTGGGTTGCAACCACCCCATCTAGACAGGGTATGCATCCAATCTTCACCTTTCCAAATCTGCACCCAACTTAATTTATTAATTTCGATGACCCGAGTGAGCCTTATAGAGAATTCAGTTTATAATCATTGACCTACATGATTTATTTATCACATAAATTCATACAACCTGAGTGTCCTCACCCATAAACATTTTTCGAGAAGAGAAAATGAAGTCTCGGTCTATGTGTTATATTGTTTTGGATGCTAATTTGGATGGTATAAACATTTCATTTAAGAATTATTTTTGACATGTCAAAATCAAATGCATGCGGTTCTGATCCAGTTAACAAATATACATTGCCATATTTTCCAATTTCAAAGTATTGTAGAGAACTGAAAGTTGACTCACGTTGGCAGTCCATATCCCCTGCGTTAGATCAACCCTCTGAGTCCATGGTACTGTGATCTCTGAAATGGCTTTCATTGATTGGTTCATTCATTCATTTATTTATTCATTCACTCTGTTATTCTGTATTGATGCCTTTTATGTGCCAGATACTGCGATGAAACTGAGATTAGAAAGGAGTAAACTTGGGTGCCTGGGTGGTTCAGTCAGTTGAGTGTCCAACTTCGGCTCAGGTCATGATCTCGTGGTTTATGGGTTCGAGCTCCACACTGGGCTCTGTGCTAATAGTTTGGAGCCTGTAGCCTGCATCTCCCTCTCTCTCTGCTCCTCCCCTACTCGTGCACTGTCTCTCTGTCTGTCTCTCTCTCAAAAATAAACATAAAAAAACTTTAAAAAAAGGAGTAAACTTATTTCCCTGTTATAAATCATTGGAAATATAAGTACACAAGCAGACAGTCATGATCCAGTGAGATCAAATTCCAGGAGAGTGTCAGCACCAGGTGCTGTGGGATTAGAGTGGAGGAACCACTCACCATCTAATGATGAGGAGTTTTAGGGTGGATAATTTCCAAGATTTTTTGTTCTTAACTATTGAATGAATATAATGCACTTTATTTAACATTGCTTCCCTACATGTTGGTGTATGATGGGTCTACCCAGATCTCATTCAAGGATACTCTCTTTCTCAACTCATATTGCTGGAGAAATTGGGGGAGGGAGGGAAAGAAAGAAGTGGGGCGAAGAGGGAGAAAAGGAGGAAGTGGGAGAAGGAGAGGAAGAGAGGGAGAAGTTAATATAACACCAGGGGCTATTTAGCAAGGAACTTTGCTGTCTTTAGTTTGCCACATGCCATAGATTGAATAAGTCATTTATACTCTCCAACTTTAGTCGGAATAGCTATTAATGAAGCATTAGTTTAGATGAGCCTTTCTCAACTAGGGCTCCTTGTCTGAACTACAGAACACAGAAAATGATTTCAGTGGCTAAAACTTTGCTTCTTCCAAGGATGATATATAAGCACCGCCCTTCTGAATGCATAGTAGAGAATTTAATTCATTCCCTACAATGGCTGCCTTAAGGCATTCAGGTTATTTCTTTCAAAAACCCTGCTCGGTTCTGCTGCTTTTAATTGGTTCCTTGTCGCTCTGTCCCCCACCCACTCTGCAAACCAGAAGTTCATGTTATGAATGAGAAATTTAGGTCACCAGGTGTCAGTGCGTATCTTACCTCTCTGTGTGATAAGAGCCTCAGCTGGAGTTACAGGGTTTGGCTTGTGTGAGTTATCACTGCTGAGGCCTAGGTTGACATTGCCATACTTGTATATAGCTTCTGCTTTCTTAAAAATGGAACACTCAGTGGTTCTAGAAAAGTAAGGAGGAGAACTCTGGTGATCTCATGTTGTTTTAGGTCTAATCTTCTGAGAGAGTGACCGATAGTCTCACTTAGTTCCTGAAGAGAATGATAAGTTCCAAAGAGAATTATAAACTTACACTCAATGCAGTCTGCCATTGATATCCTGGGAAGTCATGGTCTCCAGAAAGAGAATTAAAATAACAAAAAACAATGAAATGGCAGCTACCATTATCCAGTAGTCGTTTTATACATTCCCACATTAAATTCTCACAAGAACTTCTGAGTTCGTCTTCTTGTTTTGATTTAACAGATGAGGAAACTCAGAGGAGTTGGCAAGTTTACCCAAGATTCAGGGCTAGTAAGTGGCAGAAGCAGGTTGCAAGTCCATGTCTTGATTCCCTTGACAACTTTGCATTATGCTGTTCTCCAACATGACTTGGAGGAGTGAGGTTATGCTTCTCAAAGAGAGGAAGTGGCAAGAACCAAAAGAAGACTCCAGATATGCCACAAGTACTAGAAAGACCAGATAAGCATTTGATAAACAGGCTGAGGACTGGAGGTACAGGAGTCCTGGGGCTATAGAACTTTGTGATCCTTGAATAGACTCCTGAAACCTAAGTATAGAGCCGCAGGGGGACACCTGGGTGGCTCAGTCGATTAAGCACCCAACTTAGGCTCAGGTCATGATCTCAGCGGTTCATGGGTTCGAGCCCCATGATGGGCTCTGTGCTGACAGCTCAGAGCCTGGAGCCTGCTTTGGATTCTGTGTCTTCCCCCTCACTGCCCCTCCCCCACTTACACTCTGTCTCTTTCTCTCAAAAATAAATAAACATGAAAAAAAAAAAAAGAAAGAAAAGAGCCCCAGATCCACACTCCTGCAGCTGGTGGCACCAACTCCTAGGCCACTGCTGTCCTGGTCAGAACGGATACAGTGACCAGTGCAGAGAGGGACAGAAAGGGGAGATCCAAGCCCCTATTTCCAGGTTAGTTGTTCAGGTACTGGTGCTGTTTGTGGACCTACTTTTTGGGGAATGAAGATGTGCCCATGTTTTTGACAGTGAGCATTTGCTTTGAAATAGTGTAGCACATCTTGTTGGTGCTCTGTGCACACCCATCATCTGAGACCTGTTTCAATGTTTCCACACAATACTCCCCCAAATTTGGTGAGTTCTTACTTATTTCACATACCACCTCAGGCAAATGGAAAGATGTCTGCAGAGAATGAGACTGCCCAAGTTGACGTCATCCCAGGACGACCCTTCCCAATGACCTACAGGTGCAAGATCACAGAGGCCTGCCTCCCTTATCTGGATGACACAGCTCTGGATATGACTCACACTCCTGGTTTCCCTGCAGGATGGGCTGAAGCTGCTTCTGCAGGATGTTCGTTGTTTGAAATATCACCTTTGCCTGGCTTCTTTTCCTTTTCTGTCTGTCGATTGGTCCTCTGTCTCTCACTAGTTTCTCCTTAGGAAATAATATGCCCGTTATCCTGGTCTCCAGATTTGCTTCTGGAGAAGCAAATTTGCATATTCCCATTGATATGTTACTTATTTCTTTACTCAGTCATGTTCCAAACTCACAGACAGCAATGTACATGGAAGAAAATAGGACAGAATTTGGAGCCAGGCTAGTCTTGCTGAAATGCAGACCACACCAGTGCTACTCAGCCCCTCAGGCAAGGTAGTTCCCCAGCCTTGCTTCTTCCACAATGTGTGAAATGTCAATAATGATACTTAAATTGGCAGAGTCTGAATTTAATAGGATAAAGTATTTAAAGCAGCTAGCACTTGATGGTACTCCTTATTATAACCCCAAACAAAATAAGGTTGGAGACATCTACTTCCAGAATGGCCATGAAGAAACTGCAGCTAAGATATAAATAATTTTCTTTTTATTATATTTTTGCATAGTCCCTCTCTTAGGAAGAAAGAAAAAAAAGTGTCTTACAGGGCTGGCCTTCACAGAGATAGTCAACGCCCGCTTGGAGGCACTACGTCGTTGTTGCCGATTTGTTCTCTCCCTCAGGAGGCACTGTGGTCTGCGGACAGAGAAATAAATATTTCTGTTCGTTTCTTCATTTAGTATACGTCACTCCTGCATTGATCGTGGCTATTTCCCTCAAAGGGATGCATGTAGAAGCAGTTTTCACAGCACAGATAAATATTAAAGGCATATTTAGCTCCCCATAGTGAGCGAGGCTGGAGAGACAAATGGGCCCATCAGTGAAGGATGTGTGTGAAGGTATATTAAGGGCTGGCCGTCAAAGTGACCCACATGGAAGTCCTAAAAAGTGTGCCTTTCAGAAAACTTGATGGCCTGTCATCTTCCTTTGGGCTTTGGTAGGGTAGGTTGGACAGCCCTGCATCATTTCTGTCCCTCAAGCCTCCAAGTGCTTCTTGCCTGACTCAGAGTTAACTATTCTGTTCACTGAAGCTTGTGTGCACTTGATCCTTCCTGCCTTTTATGAAGAACTGAAATTTTTTTCTTGGAAGTGGTGTGGGTTTGGGGTTTGTACCTGTCAAGAAGAGGCTGAGAAAGCCTCAATGTTTATTCCATAGGACCCCATTCCTGGTTTGGGATAAGGGACCATGTATTATCTTCTGGGTCATTCCAGACATGCCGGGCTGCTTTTTCTCTGTCTTGGTTCATGTTATTCTCTCTGCCTGGAGTTTCCATCACTTCCATTACTGTTACCACTGACTCTATTTACCTGGGAATCAGTTACTTAGACTCTTAAGATTCAGCTCTAGTAGCATGTCCTCTATTTAGTCCTTCTTGCTTCCTTAATTCTCCTTGTCCCCATCTCCTGCTGCTCCCCTGGACTTGTGTAGAAGTCTACTGCAGCTGCTCCATCAGGCTAGTGCCAGGGACTATGACATCCCATGAGCAAGAATTAAGACTTATTCATTCTGGGGGTGCCTCAGAACTGGTGGCTCAGTTGGTTAAGTGTCTGACTTCAGCTCAGGTCATGATCTCGTGGTCTATGAGTTTGAGCACTGCATCTAGCTCTGTGCCGACGGCTCAGAGCCTGGAGCCTGCTTCAGATTCTGTATCTCTCTCTCTCTCTGCCCTTCCCCTGCTCATACTCTGTCTCTATGTCTCTCAAAAATAAATAAATGTTAAAAAAATAAAAAAAAGACTTATTCATTCTGGATCCTTCAGTTTGGGGCACATAATATGCACTCAATTCACATTGGTTATTCAAGGAATAGTCACAAGGGTCCTGGGTGGCCCAGTCAGTTGAGCATCTGACTTTAGCTCAGGTCATGATCTCATAGTTCATAAGTTTGAGCCCTCCATTGGGCTCACTGATGTCAGCACAGAACCTGCTTTGGACCTTCTGTCCTCCTCTTTCTGCCCTTTTTCTACTCTCTCTCTCTCTCCCTCTCTCTCTCTCTCAGAAATAAATAAACATTAAAAAGTTGTAAAGCCAGTTCTGTGTCAGACACCAGACAAGATGTTGAGGAAATGAAAATATAACCTTACATTCCAGAATTAGAAGCTCCCACAGTAATGTCCAATTCCATGAAGAACGGAGTTTCCGTTCATTTTGTTCACTCTGGTATTTCCAGTCCCCTGCAACAGTGCCTGGCACAGAGTAGATCATTAAATAAATGTTATAAATTAAAGAACACATTCCACTTGGTAATAGCTACAGCTCTCCTGATACTGGATTCTATCTTACATTATAGCATGAGAAATTTATTGCTTTGGATTGCCAAGTCAGGCATCCTGGTTTACAAGGCAGACGTCTCTGGGAAAATGTGATGGAGGGATTTTAAATTTTGGCTTAACCAAACAGAAATAAATTAGACCCTTGTTTCAGTGTGAGAGGTTCTGGTTCGTTAGAATCTTAAATGGCACCCAGAGGCCAAGAGAAGCTGGTTGCTTTCTGCTCAGGCACTTGCTGTACAAGGCACTGTTGTGGGTAGGTTCTCATCCATTCAGATATCAGCAGCCACTGGAAATACATGTGGGCCAGTAGATTGTTTTATCCAATTTAGGGAGTTAAGTAGAAAATGTCTTCGTGATTGGAACTCATTTCTGCTCCTCCTGGGTTGTTAGGTACTTCATCACAAGGCTAGATTTTGTCTCCTCTTTCTTTATATAATCCGGAAGGTTTAATGGAGGGCACTAAAACCTTTAGTAAATGACTTCAGTACCAGGGTCTGTCACTGGCGTCATTCTGAAAGACCCGAGGTGGCATCTCTGTCAGGGATTTTTGACGGCAAAGTCAAAGTGTATCTCGATGTCCTCGGATAGTTTTGACTCTAAGAAGAGGCACTTAAGGAATTACAAAACAGAGCTCCATTTCAAGACTAGAGAATCTAATGAGATTAAAGATACCCGTGATTAAAAAAAAAAAAAGATCCATGTGATTGAGAGCCGTTAAAGAAGGGGGAAAAGTATAACAAAACCTAGAAACATTTTCCCTATGGGTTTCGTCTTTGAACATGCTATCTGTTAATATTCTTCAGTTTAGTGGTATAGAGGTTTCTATCTAGAATTGTATTATGGGGAAAAATCAGTTTCGCGCTCTGATTTTAGAAAAGATTAAGCTTCTCAGTTCAAACTAGAGAATTAGGATATCATTGCTCCATAGTGGCATTTTTTTTTTTTGGAAGAAAGGGAGAGGGAAGGAATTTAGGAGAGGTAGTCACTTGGCATATGGGTCCGGGAAGGGGGTGGGGAAGGCACCACTGGGGAACTTGGGCATGAAAGAGAATTTTGGAACTCCTGAAGAAGGGAAGGGCACCAGCCTTAGCTGAGCCTCTTCTTACAAGTGCCTGTCATATAAATTGCAGAATGTATGCAAGATCTCTTTGACTTTTCGATCCTTCGGGATTCCATAAAGGGGCAATGTTTGTGGGGGAGGTGGGGAGGATATGAATGGTAGGGAGTTAGGACACTGCTATATTAGTTAGAGCTCTCCAGAGAAACAGACCAATAGGATATATACATGAATATATATACAAATATATGTATATTTATATGTATGTAAATAATTATATTTTAATAAATATTATCAACATTATTTTTAATAAGGTTAATAATTTTAATTAATATTAAATTATGATCAGGAGAGTCCAGTGGAGGGCCTCAGGTTGCCTCAGTGGCTGGGGAAACCAAACAGCCCTATATCTGCATTCCCAAGCGTCTTTCCATCCTGACTCTCCCTCCAGCTGTCTCCACCTGCCACTGAGGCGTGGAGCTGGGTCCATTAGGATTTCTGCCCGGGAGGGCTATGCATCACTGTGTGATCACCGAGATGATGGCTTGCAGTTAAGCTGTCCCTGGGGGCTTTGCAGATTTAGCGATTTACCCTCCTGGAAAGTGTGACTGTATTAATATTGATGCCCCTGGGAGAAGGGTTATTGTAAAAATGGAATCATGGAACAGTCACTTTTACTGCCTCAACCCATTTGCATCCATGCTTTAGAGGGATGAGCAGGTATTTTATTTTTTTAGCATTGCTTCTTTGTGAGCAAAAGAAAAGAAGTGAGGTTCCCTGAAATAAGATCTTGATTTTTCAAAGCAGAATCAATAGGCGGCCTCATTTCAGGGAAGAGGGAGGGTGCCTCAATAGGTCTGGAACCTGCTAATCAGATAGCCCAGGGGGTTCACCTTTCTCTCTCATTCTGTCCTGTGAAGGAAAGGCATCTGTGAGAAGAGAGACTGACGTCCTCTCTCACTACCTACACCCTCCTTCATCCACGTCCTCACTTAAACCACAAATTGTTTAATGTCCCAGCCCTTCCACAGGGGCTTCTGTATATTGCTTAACATGAACTCTTAAGAAGTGGTGCTTGCCATCCCCATGTAACTTGACGTCATGGGGCTCTTGACTTACAAACCTGGTGGACAGTGGAGCTAAGACTTGAACCTGGGATTTCCTTACTCACGAGCCTGTATATTTAGCAAGTGGGCTTTCTTGTCTGTCTGTCTATCTATTTATCTATCTATCTACTTATTTATTTAAATTTATTATTTATTTATTTATTTTGAGAAAGACAGAGAGAGTGTGAGCAAGGGAGGGGCAGAGAGATAGGGAGAATCTCAAGTAGGCTCTGAGCTGTCAGTGCAGAGCTCAACATGACGCTCGAACTCACAAAACCCGGAGATCATAACCTGAGCTGAAATCAAGAGTTGGACACTTAACCAACTGATCCACCCAGGTACCCTTCTTGCCTATTTATTAATTGATAATTGAGTAATCCAGTCAACATTTATGCCTCTATAATGTACAAAGAAGCAGTTAGGATACTACTGTGTGTGTTAGAGCTCTCCAGAGAAACAGACCAATAGGATATATACATGAATATATGTATGAATATATATATAACTAATTATATTTTTAATCAATATTATCAACATATTTTAATGTCAATAATTTTAATTAACATTTAATTAACATTTATAATGTTAATAACTTTAATTAATATTACCATCATATTAACATATATAAACTGTATTTTGTATTATTCTTACAATAAATCTCTCTGAAATATATCATACATATATTGTGTGATTATGAGAAGCCCACCATTTCCCATCTGCGAACTGGAGAACCAGGAGAGCTGATGGTATATTTCTGTCCAAGTCTGAGGACCTGAGAATCTAAGAATCAGGGCGCTGATGGTTTAAGTCCCAGTCTGAATCTGAAGGCCCAAGAGCCAGAAGCACTGACATCTGAAGGCAGGAAAAGTTGAGTGTCCTAGCACAGGCAAAGAGAACAAATTTTTCCTTCCTCTGCCTTTTCTTTCTATTCAGGTCTCAAGGGATTGCATGATGCCCACTTGCATCGGTGAGGGTAATCTTCTCTATTGAGTTGAATTCAGATGCTAGTGTTTTCCTAAAACACCGTCACAGGCACACCCAGAAATAATGTTTTACCAGCTCAGTGTCCCTTAGCCCACTCAAGCAGACACATAAAATTGACCATCACAGACACCGTTGCAAAAATTTATTCTTGTAGGAAAATAATCTGTGGTAGGATATGTTCTTTGAGGCAGGTAAGCAAAGCATGGGGAAGTTGTAAACATAGGAAGGATGGTCAGAAAGCGTTTCCCCGGGAAGGGTTACTGCCTGTTATTCCCTAGAACACCCGACTGCCTCCTCAAGACTGCAGACTCCTTGTGGGAGCATGGCAAGCCATGTGTCAGATTTGCTTTCCAAAGGGCAAGATGCTGTTACTGCTCATTGGAAATACCGGTGTTCCAGGGTGGTGCTTGTGAGTACAGCATCATCCTGTCTTCTGTCATCCCTCCTGTTTTAGGAGACAGCTTTATGTGGTAGAAGGTATTTCCTTGGAGTGGAAATCCTGGTCTCCTCTTGGAGTGAGACCACTTTGGCAAGCCCAGGGAGCCAGTTGCCCCACCTGAGGAATGCATGCTAGTTGGGTGTGAATACTGGCTCTGTTACTACAAATATGACCTCGGGCAGCTTCCTTGCCTGCTTGGTGTCTCAGCTTCCTCATCTGTAAAATGGAGATAATAATAACTATTATATTAAAATGGAACCTGTGGGGTTTACATGAGGGGAGTTTATACATAAACTACTTTCAAGGATGCTTGGCCCATAATAAGCTCTATGTAAGTGTTCACAGTCTCAGTTATTCCTTCCCTGGTAAAACAAGCATGATAGTGCCTTCCTTATGGGCACGGATGAAATTAATTTGCATACCTTCTCGCTGTGATTTTGAACCAGGGCCAGTTTGAATCAGGGGATAGTTGGCAATGTCTGAAACATTATTGATTATTAGAACTGGAGGGTAGAGTGTTGCAACCAGCATCTAGCAGGTAGAGGCTGGGAAGGCTACTAAATATGCTATGATGCCCAACACAGATCCCAAAGCAAAGTTTTCCAGTCCAAATGCCAACAGTGCTGAGGTTGATCCCTGCCTTATGGGATCCTGGTCTCTCAGTCTCGGGCTCGTTATAGTTGGGCGTACTGATGCTTTTCTTTTTCCCCATCCTCCTCAACCTAGACTATTGACCATCACCTTTCATTCTTCACCTGTGTGCATTCATAGTCAACATGCTCTACTCGATGCCTTATCTTTTTCCGTTCTTTCCTCCAGAAAGATGCTAGCTATTAGGCTTTGGAGGGGATGTTGAAATAATGAGTTATCTCATCAAGTGACTTTGTTTTTAGTGGTCCCACTTTAGAGCCACCAGGAGAAGAAGGCTGATAGAAAGCTCTGGTTTGGAGTCCAGTGACCTGGAATCTCCAGTCATGTCAAAGTCATTGTTTCCATTTCTAAAATTCAGAGATGACCAGGGCATGTTCTCTGCCAGCTACAGTTTTCTGGGGAGTCTGAGTAGAATCTCTGAAGAGAGCAGAGTTTTTGGTTGATTGTAGGGAGGTATATTCATTTGCCACTCCTCTTTCTTTGATGAAGATTCTAGCGGTTGAGAGTAGTGGGCATCGTGGGAAGAAGGAAATAATGGACATACAAAGGATTATTTAAAAAACCAGTGAGATCTTTCATAGCAACAACTTAATTTATTGGTTGGAGATACATAATTAATCTAAATTATTATGACAACAGTTTTGGCTCCCTATAAACACTCCCTGAAGCAGGAGGATTCTGGGCTCTACCTATTTTACGTGGACCAATGAAAAGAGAAAATATCTTGAGCGTTATGGTGCTATCCAAAGTCTTCTCAGTAGATGTCTAGTAATTAGATGTGTGTTCAGAGGAAGCCTCTTTGGAATCAAATATGCCGTTATTAATTGCTGAACTCAAATGATGCCTTGCATTGGTGCGAAATGTTGTGCAGTATTATTCCTTGTTTCTATGGTGCACTGACCATGTTTCCCTTTTCTGAAAGCTCTGTAACTGTCTTTCCTATTTAGAAAATGCCATCTTCCTCTCACAGATGACTTATGGTTTCAGAATGAGAAATATAAACAGGAAGGAATTTTCCTGATATGTAAGCCAGTATTTTATTTTCAGGATTATACAGTGTTATTGAATATGAGTGCGATGTGCCTGTAACCTCTTGGCACCCACATTATATTAAAAAATGCGCATTTGATAAAGCCTCAGATATGAACCATGAGTCAGTGCAATTTTTCAAAGCCATTGTGCAGAGTTCTTATGACAGCAATAAATACCAAAATATCAGTTTAATAATTGGATTCTGACAAGTTTGCAATCGTGGCCACACATCACCCAAACTGTTTATTCAGCATCTCTTAGAAAAAAATCAGAGGATGCTTTTGTGCAAGACATTTTTAAGTAAGAAAAAAAAGCAGAAAACAGCGAGGAAGTGCCAAAAAGTCCAATTCTGAGTCTTCTGCTAAGTATTTTTGCATTAGTCCCAATTAATGAGCAGGACACGAGGGTGTCTTATATTGGTTAGGCAGTCTGACCTGTATTGAAATCTTGATTCCTAATTAAAAAAACATTGTTCACTTATTTTTAAAAAATTTTTAATGTTTATTTATTTTTGAGAGAGAGTAGGAGTGGGGGAGGTGCAGAGACAGAAGGAGACACAGAATCTGAAGCAGGCTCCAGGCTCTGAGCTGTCAGCACAGAGCTTGACTTGGGACTCCAACTCACAGACTGTGACATCATGACCTGAGCTGAAGTCAGATGCTTAACCGATTGAGCCACCCAGGTGATGCAATGTTTATTTATTTTTGAGAGAGAGAGACAGAGACAGAGACAGAGCATGAGCAGGGGAGGGGCAGAGAAAGAGGGAGACATAGCATCCGAAGCAGGCTCTAGGCTCTGAGCTGTCAGCACAGAGCTGGATGCAGTGCTCGAACTCATAGACCAGGAGATCATGAGCTGAGCTGAAGTCAGACGCTCAACTGATTGAACCATCCAGGCGTCCCTATTCCTCATCTTAATGCCACGATGACCTTGGACATTTTATTTAACCTATGGTTTTAAAGCTTTTTACACATAGAGGGATATTCTAAAAATGACATTAGATAGTATATATCGACATCCTTGTACAGGTGACTGGGCATAGTAGGCAGTTCTTAAGAAATTGTACCAATATAGGGGCACTTGGGTGGCTCAGTCAGCTGAGCATCGGACTTTGGCTCAAGTCATGATCTCAAGGTTCGTGAGTTCGAACTCCATGTCGGGCTCTGTCCTGACAGCTCAGAGCCTGGAGCCTGCTTTGGGTTCTGGGATTCTGTGTCTCCCTCTCTCTCTACCTCTACCTTGCTCACACTGTGTCTCTCTCTTTCTCAAAAATAAATAAACATTAACGAAATTTTACCAATAGCTCCTCTGGTGAAGGTAATGTGAAATTTACAAACGCCATTTAAAAGTCTTAATCTCTCTTTCTTCCTTTTTTCAGAAATCTTTGAAGTTTGGGGAAATGAAAAGAAATTGGCTCTCTGGTCAATTTCTAGTTGTAGCCAGCTCAGATGGACACAGAACACAGATACGATGCTGTAGGGACTGAGACTGTATGGAAACATTAAGGATGCAATAGCAGAATTTTAGGCACATTAAGAGTGGGCGGAACTCTGTTGGATTTCTTAAAATGCTGAAAGAATGAGTCTAGTGGGAAGGTAATTTGCTCACCTGCATGACTATTACACTGTGCTCTGAATTCAAGCTGCAAGATGAAGAAGGGGGAAGTCCAACTTTTTTGTGTGTGTTTGCATTGCTGTTCAAATCCACTTGAATGTCAGCTGTTTTTAAGTCCTCTGTCACTTATGGCAGTATGATTTTGGGCAAGTTGCTTAATCTTTCTAAGCCTCAATCCCTTATTTATAAAGTGGTACTAATCTGAGTAACTGTCCTTAAATGCAGTCATGAAGATTAAAGGAAAAAATGAGCACGACATACTTAATAATCATTATCATCATCATTATTAAAGTTTATTTATTTATTTTGAGAGATAGAGCAAGAGTGTGTACATGCTAGGAGGGGCAGAGAGAGAGAGAATCCCAAGCAGGCTCTGTGCTGACAGCAGGGCTCAATCTCATGAACTGTGAGATCGTGACCCGAGCTGAAATCAAGAGTCAGATGCTTAACTGACTGAGCCACCCGGTGCCATTATTATTATTATTATTATTATTATTATTATTATTATTATTACTATTATTAATCTCCCTTCTTTTTCATTTTCCCTGGCTCTTCTGGTCAGGTTTCTCCCAGGGAGGAAGGGAGAGTTTGAACAGCAGGTGAGTTTGTGAGCCTTTAATAGCAGCTGCTATGACATCGTAGGTTCAGGAACACTGTCAGTTGTAGTGATGACCTTGGAGACTGGTAAGAAAATGAAAGTGTGATATTGACAGGAGCTGAAGCATATGTAATTAAGCACCTTGACTTTGATTGCATTTATCTATAGATGTATATATGCATATATATTTATTTATAAAGTATAATTATGTTAAATGTTTTTGGTGAGATTTTTTTTAACCCTTCCATGACGTTTCCTACAGCCATCTTGACTGCATCTGTTTCTGGAACAAAACTTTGTTGCAAGATTTTTTATCGAATTGTAAAAATCCCTGTATTTGAACTTTTGCTTTACATTAAAAAAAAAAAGTCTTACAATGGAGATATTCATTGTGATTTACAACAAAATGAAAACTTCAGGAATTATAGTTGCTTTCATCCCGGGATAACATTTGCTGTTTGCTGGGAATGAAGATCAGCCATAAAAAATAGGTGGGAACTGCTTATTTAGTGTTTTCATTTGTTGTAGCAAATCTATCTGTCAGGCGAATTTGACAACAAGATGAGCGTCCCCAGTTTGATTCATACAGGAGGAGCCGGGAGCTCTGCAGAGATTGGACTGAGGCCCGGTGTATGAGGGAAATGCAGGTTAATAAGGAAATCCAAATAAACCCCGCAGCCAGCAAACTTAGCATTAAGCCATCAGGCGCCTTATAGTGACATGCCTTTTAGAACGTTCCCAGCTTTAAATTTATACCGCCAGTGTACCCCTCTTCCAACTTGGATTTTAGGTTCCAAATTACTTTTACATTACTCTCAAAGCTTCATCTCTTCGTAGAGTTCCTGATAGGCAGAGACATTTATTAATACATTCCACGGGACTTCTTAAATACCTACTATGTTCTGAGGAAATGTTAGTGGCTGCGGGAGGAATGAGATACAGTTGCTTGCTCTAGAGGCTAGGGCCTGGAGGCAGAGTAAACTTGCCTACAAACAAGCAAATGCAGTGAAACGTCGGAACATTCCAGAAGTAACAGCTTGTGGGGTAAAGAAGAGAGAGTTGTCGTTCCCACTTGTGGGGAAAGTTGGTCTCTATTGGAAATGGTTTCAGGGAAGAGATGAGGCCCAGGTGAAACTTGAAACATTAGCAGGTGCTTGTCAGAGAAAAGACGGGAAGGGCATTTTAGGAAAAGATGGTGTACAAGCAAAGGTGCAACTCGTGAGCCTAAAATGAGGATCCCACGTGACTTCATCAGGCACTCTGATCATGCCCAGCAGCTAAAATAAAAAATGTAGAAACTGTGTGAGATGCCCTATTTTAACACACACTGAAAACAGGTTAGGAGTGGCTTGCCTTGCCTTGTGTAGAAATTATCTTATTTACCTCTTCCCAGAATTCCACTGATTAGAAATGGCCCCATCAATGTTATGAGAACATCTTGGAGTGGGGGTAGGGTGGGGAGTTACAACATTTAATTGATTGGAGATCAATCAATTGATCACAAATTTCAGATACATTAACATGTGAACGGAGATGTTTGTTCTAGAACTGAGGATGTGCAGTATCTTGAACTCCTCCATAGCAGCTACTCCAAGTAGGGTATTGCCACAGATGTTTTGTCAGTGGGGCTGGTTGAGTTTACTGAGTCACCCAGATAATTGAGTCTTAGCAACATGTTTGGCTTTATACTTTACTAAGATGTAGCGAAACAGGCATCTTGTCTTAGACCTCCTCCAAGTTCACTGGTACCACTAGCCTTTACTGAATATGTTGCTGGTCTTCACTGCCCATGTCTTCCATATAAAGGCTTGGAGATGTTAACTGTTGTATCCAAGGCCACACAGATGGCAACTGGTGGACCCATCGTTGATCTCTAGGCTGGGGAATCTGTGCTTTTTCTGTCA
>PITB01024659.1:0-22500 GCA_004024585.1 Paradoxurus hermaphroditus | reverse complement strand
TGAGTCACTCAGGGTAGCCCACACTCAAGAGGAGGACTTTTAAATACACCTCTGGAAGGGAGGATGTCAAAGGATTTATGTGTACGTTAAAACCAAAATTAAAATTAAATTTTCTTTTTGGATTTTGTAAGTCAAATGCTTTTTTCACCCTATATTTTTCTTGAATGCTTCAAATTTCAATTTTGGAAAGTAACCATGAGAAGTTTATATAAATCGAACATCTATAATACATTTAACATCTCTCACTATGGTTTTCAATAAGATTTGGTAGAAGATTTAGGCATCAACAAATTCTAAAAAACACTGTTACTATGTGCTAAAAATTTTTAGGCAGCTCCGTTTCTTGTCATTTCCATTCATATTTGCTGTTTTATCAGTGGTTATTCCTTTCTATGATTTCCACCTTAATTTACAGTGAGCAACAATGTACTTTTTCATTCTGTAAATGTGTTGATCCTGTTGAATATGAGGTTAATGTGACCCATCAAATCCTTCACAAGAAAGAATCTCCTGGCACACCATCTGCAGCACTGGGCCAGAGATCAGTAGAGATGCCAGTGAGCAAGAGATTGGTTGCCCTAGTGTGTGACTTCCTGTAGCCTCTCTCCAGAATAATTGCCTGTGGTGTTGTTCTAATGCAAATATTTCTTACAAAGTATCCTTGAAGTGAACTTTGGTATTTCATTTTATTTCCTTTAAAAAAATTAACCTGGAATGACACTCCAGTTTGAAAACTGCCAGTGGAAGGAGTTCTGATACAGTAAAGCCCTGTGCACCCCCACTGGGACAAGAAACAGAAGGACTGAAGCCTTGTGCACCCCTCCTCAGACCCATCCCCCACACGTAACCTCTGTCCTGAGACTCCTGGTTACATACAATTCCTTTGTCTTGCTCTAAAGATGTTACAATAAGTGTATATATTCCCTAAGCAAATATTGTTGGTTTTTTTTTTTTACCGGTTTTATCCTTCCTTTAAGCGAACATGTGCTGTATATATTCTTCTGTGACATGATGTCAAGTCTAGTAGACATGTCTTTGATGTGTGAGGTGTAGTTCACTCACTTTTACTGCCGTAAAGTTTTACATTTTGTGACTCACACTATTTTGGTATTTTCCTATTTATGTTTATGTGATCATTTCCAGTTTTTTCCATAAACGTTAGTGCATGTGTCTTCTGGGACACACAGGCCAGAATCCCCTAGAGTGTTCGGTCAGGAATAGGATTGCTGGACTGTCCATGGGATGTGCTGTAACCAGACCAGCACACGTGAACTTGATTTCCAAAGTGCTTGTGCCAGTTTAACCTTTCACCCGGAGTGTGCATGTGTTTATGTTGCTGTTTCGATTGCTCTGAAAATGAAAACTGAGAGGCAGCTCTTTCACCTGAAGGGCAGGAAGTAAGTGTGAACATTGCTGCCTGATTGCAGGACCGCCCAGTTCTGATCCTATTCATAACTTGATTTCCTTTACTTGTGTTCCATGTACCTTGTTATTATCCTTGCAGCCTCCAAGTCCAGATATGCTTCCTTTCTGCATCACCATACAGTATTACTTTATTCATTTGGAATCTTTCATCACATATGTTTATAATAAAAAAGACAGACGAAGGGAAGGAGGGGCATATGGACACAAGGAAAGACAAAACACAATAGAAAATAAAGGCAAGAACAAGAAGAGAGGAATTGAAAACAGCAAGTACAGACATTTTCGAAGTACAAGGAGGGGTGCCTGGCTGGCTCAGTCAGGTAAACGTCCGCCTTTGGCTCAGGTCATGATCTCGTACTTTGTGGGTTCAAGCCCTGCATCAGGCTCTGTGCTGACAGTTCGGGCCTGGAGCTTGCTTCTAATTCTGTGTCTCCCTCTTTATCCTCCTCCCCTGCTCATGCTCTGTTTCTCCCTTTCTCTCAAAAATAAAAATAAACATTAAAAAAATGAAGTGCAAGGAAAAAAAGGAGATACAGAATAAAAGAAATTTCCGAGAGCTTTATTAGCAGTCCTTTACTGTATAACAGATGACCCCCAAAGTTAGTGGCTCAATATAACAAACATCTCTTAGCTCATGTGACCTTACAAAGACAAATGCACTGGAGCAGAGGGTGATGGCAGAAGCTGGACAAAGAGGAGGAATTTACAGAAGGAATAAGGAGTAGGTGGTTGGTTTACAGATGGGAATGATTTTGTTAGTCCTCCTGGGAGCAGGTGCCAAGACAAGACAGGTTTAAATTCACCATAATATTATCAGGGGACATACCTGTCAGAGCATTGGAGAGGGAGAGGAAATGCTGGAAGAGCCAGCAGACTGAGATGCCAGTCCCACCCCAAGTTATGGGCCCCAGGAGAAAGGTGTGTTGCACTATCACAGACCACCAGGCAACCTAAGTGAAGGTGAGCAAGGCGGGAGAGGAGTCCTCAGGTACAGTCAGCTGTCAGGGAGCCCGATGCTGCCCATAAACCAGCCTGCCTCCGTGTCCCTGCTGAGACCTGTTACTGTGTGGACACAGCCCATGGGAAGCAGGGCCTTTACACAAAACTGCTATGGATTGCAGGGCACAGGGGTGGGGGCCCTTGTGGTCTACTCGAGAGAGTGACCCAAACCTTCCAACCTGAGGGGTCTGGGCCCTTGGAAATGAAGCCTTTTCAGGGTGAGTTCCTGACCTTGTCCTTTCATAGTTACCATGGGGCAAGGGAGAACAGCAGGCACCCATATCTGTCACCTGGGTTCTCTCTAAATTCTCCTTATCCCAGTTGTTAAGAGGAGCCCCGCTCCCTCCTGGAGATCAGGGTGGATTACTTCTGCCTGGAGAAGAGCAGACTCCTCCCCTGGGCACATGGGGTCCAAACACCTCTGGTGGCAGCCATAATGTGTATGAACTTCCATCGATTCTCATTCCAGGACCTCCAACCTCCCGTGCCCAGAACTGCAGAGAAAAGAAGCATAATTTCTCCATTGGGTAACTGGAAGCAATGGTACATGGATCGATACCTGCTTCCACCACTTGGTCCCTGGACTCAGATCATCTTCTTCTCGAGACCACAGCACCATATAGAAATGTCGGAGTCAATAAATACACTGAATGGTGGAGAATGGCACCCATCCCTTCAGAGTATTTCCCAAAGCTGACAGACTGTGCCTTAGCAGGGTCATCCAGCATTCCGTGTGGCCGACTAGATCTGGACCATTTGTAGTGTGATGTGACAGGTGGATCTCATTGTTATGGCACATCCTGCACCTCCTTCACTGTGAGGGGACCCCCAGCCACATACTGTGTTAAGAGCAATTCTGAGCACATGGATCAGGCATTTGGATAGCCCCTAGATAGTGGCACTGGCTCTGTGTCATAGGTGTCTGTCCCTGTGAGGATGAGTCTCTGGCCCTTTCAGGATAGAAGGGTCTCAATGCAGTCAACGTGTCAGTTCATGGACAGTTGATCACCTCGACAGACAGTGTTATAGCAGGACCCAGTGTTGGTCTCTGTTTCTGACGGGTTGGACATTCAGAGGTAGCAGTAGACTAAATGGGAATCATTGCTCCATATGTGGCTTTATCTCTGCCTTGTGGTCACTCCATTCATGCGCCCATTTCGCCAGTCCTAGGCTGACCTGTGATAAAGGCTTGCTAAGGTCAAGTTGTCTGCTCAGTGGTTCAGTACCTCTTCAGGGGTGGATATTTTCTGGTGAGTGTTAACATGTGATTCAGGCTTCAGCGCTGAGAGACCATTTCCATTTAGGATGGACTGCTGCAGATCTGGCTAATTTATGAGTTAATCTGTTATACAGAACCCAGTACATATGGTCATTTTAAAAAATTTATGTATTTATTTTAAGACGGTAGTTGGAGAGAGAGAATGAGCAGGAGAGGGGTACAGAGAGAGGGAGTGAGAGAATCCCAAGCATTCTCCATGTTCAGCACTGAGCCTGATATGGGACTCAGTGTCACGAATTGTGAGATCATGCCCTGAGCCGAAATCTAGAGTCGGTTACTTCACAGATAGAGACACTAGGCACCTTGAATATGGTTATTTTTAATCATGTGCCTGCCTGGTGTCCCATGAACAAGCATTCTGTCTTCTCAGGGTCCTGAAATACACTGCATGTTTCTTCTAAAAGGGAATCTGCTACTCTTTGTGGGTGTCATGGTGTTACTACAATACCTGAGGGGCCAGTATGTGATTTTCCTACTAGTGCTTTCCTTTAGCTCCACACTGCATCCTTTCCCACCCCTGATGCTTCTACCATCAAGGGGTCTGATACATGGTATCTCAATGTAGCATGGCCTGGATCTTTCTGTCCTGGTCCAGCTCAGGGCTAGCATCCTTCTAGGTCATCCAGAGGTGAGCCAAACAATACACCTAGGTGTGAAATGTGTGCTGCTGGAACCCCATGTGTCCCTTGGGCCGTGTCCTTCTTTTTTTTAGGGAGGGATACAACAGGCCATGATCTGTGTCTTACCTTCGAGGGAATATCCCTGACCTCTGGATCCATAAAACTTAATCAGCAGACCACTCCCTACAACATTAAAAAAATCATTTACTTTGTTTCTTATGTTTACAAATTTATGGTATTTACCATTAATTACCAAATTTACCATCATTTTAACACATAAAATGTAAAATTTACCACTTACCCAGTTTTAGGTGTACTGTTCAGGATATACTGCCAGACAACCGTCAACACACCCACCTTCAACTCTTTTGTATTTCAAGACTGAAACTCTTTATCCATTTCACAAAAATCCGACATTATCCCCTTCTCACATCCCCTGGAAATTGCCGTTCTATTTTCTGTTTCTAAGAATTGGACTATTCTAGGTCCCATACGTAAGTAGAACCGTACAGTGTTTGTGTTTTGGTGGTTGGTTTATTTCAGTTAGCATAATCTTCTTAAGGTTCATCTATGCTGTAGCGTGTGTCAGGTTGTTCCTTCTTTTTAAGGCCACATAGTATTCCATTGTATGTATACACTGTATTTTGTTTATCCCTTCATCTACTGATGGACAAATGGGTTGCTTAATTCTTTTGGCTATTGTAAATAATGCTGTTATGAGTATGGGCTTACAAGTATCTGTTCATGTCTCTTCTTTCAATTCTTTTGGGTATATACCCACAAATGGAATGGCTGGATCATGTGATAATTTCGTGTTTGATTTTTTGAGGAGGCTTCATACCATTTTCCATAGAGGCTGCTCATTTTACATTCCCAGCAGTGTACAAGGGTTCTAATTTCTTCACCTGCTCACCAGCACTTGTTATTTTGTTATTTTTAAAACAGTAGCCATTCTAATGGGTGTGATGTGGTATCCGTGGACCCTCATTTGTCCCCTTGTACAAGTGCTGGAAGAAACCACTTCTTACCCTAAGAATTGGCATCTCACTGGTTTCGATTTGAATTTCCTAATGATTATTGATGCTGCATATCTTCTCATAAGCTTGTTGGCCATTGTATATTTTCTTTGGAGAAATATCTGTTCAAGTCCACAGCCTACTTTTTAATTGGGTTGTTTGTCTTTTTTCATCTCAGAAGTTGTCTATGTATTCTGAATATTAATCCCTTATCAAATTTGTGATTTAGAACTATTTTTCCCATTCTATGTGTTGCATTTTTATTGATACTGTTCTTCAATGCATAAAAGTTTAGAATTTTCGTGAGAACCAATTTGTCTGTTTTTCCTTTTGTTGCCTATGCCTTTCATGTCACATTCAAGAAATCATTGTCGAACTTATTGTCGTGAAACTTTGCCGTATGTTTTCTTCTAAGATTTTTATAGTTTTAGCCATTATATTAAGTTTTTAATTCATTTTTAGACTAATTTGAATGTGGAAACTTATTTTTTGTGTTGAGCTTTGTTTTTTACTGCACTGCTTAACACAAATGTTATGAATCAAATGTTCTCTTATCTCCTGCATCCAGGAGGGAATCCATGAATTTCTCAGCTAGTAATCTAAACCAATAGGTCCTATTAAAAATAGCCAAAGTTTCAACAACAACCAAATAGCCAGGCTGTTTGAGGGCTTGAAGAACATCTAATGGACTCTCAGGTGTTCTTATAATGAAGAGTACTAGAATTCTAGGAGATTAGTCATAATTTAAAAGAACATTGCAAACAGAATCATTCTTGATGCTCTAATTGCCTTAAATGACAAAAATGAGAATTTTAAGTAGTTGCCTCACAGGACCAAACCATAAATCATAACTAGTTAAAATTCAGTACTATATTGACCTCTCATTTACAAGGTAGCTAGTTGATAATTTAACAGATGGCATTAAATTAATACTTAATATTATTTTTTAAATAAGACAATATGATAAACAGGGAATACAGAGTCTATCCAGCTCTGAGAATGGGAAAGTGAATTCTCCAGCAACTATTGCAGGTCTGTCTATGTCTCCCTTCTTTCAAATTTTGCTTACATATTTAGTTCATCTGTTATTAAATGGTACAAGTTTATCATTGTTATATCTTCTTGCTCTATAAAAACTTTTATTGATATATACTGTTTGTTTTTGTCTCTTCTAAATTTCTTTGATTTAAAGTCTATTTGGTCTGATATCAGTAGAAAGTACTCCAGTTCTCTCTTGGTTATTGTGTGCAGAGGATATCTTTTGCCTTCTTTTCACTGTCAAACTATTTGCGGTTTTGTATAAAGTGAGTCTCTTTTAGACAACATAGAGTTAGATCGTCTTTCTGTCACCATTCTGCTAGGTTCTGGCTTTGATTGGAGTATTTAATTCATTTACATTCAAAGTAATTGCTGATAAGGAGGGGCATGTCTCTGTTATTTGGATATTTTGTACATGCCTTATAATTACGTTCTCTCTTTTCCTGAGAAATTTTAGTTTAGTTTTGTTTTTTAGTGAAATGGTTTAATTCCCTCTCATTTTCTTTTGCATATATTTCACATATAGACATTTTCTTTGTGTCTGCCATGGGGATCACATTATGCATCCTAAAAGTATAGCCCTCTAATGTGTATTTCTACAAGCTTATCTTCAATAACAAAAAAAGTCTCATTTTATACAGCTCCATCCCATCCCCTTGCAGTTGTTGACGTCAGAAAATTGCATCTTCATACACTATCCTAAAACATAGACTAATAATTGTTTTCATGTATTTGTCTATAAATCAAGTCAGAAACAAAAAGTGGAGTTACAAGTCAAAGTCATGATTATAGTGGCTTTAAGCAAATAGGTGTTTTTTTAATGTATCAGACTTTTAACTCACGTAGAAAACACACACTTGAATTACAAACCAAATTGACACTAATACTACATTGATACTTGCCTGTTTAGTTACCTTCACTGAGATCTGTATTTCTTCACACAGCTCCAGTGACTGTCCAGTGTCCTTTCGTCCTGAAGGATTCCCTTTAGCAGAACTTGCAGGGCAACTGTAGCGGTAATGAGCTCTCTCAGCCTTTGTTTACCAGAGAATGTCTTTATTTCTTCCTCACTTTGAAGACCCATTTTGCAGATACAAGATTATTTTTTTCATGTTTATTTATTTATTTATTTATTTAATAATTTATTTTCAAATTGGTTTCCATATAACACCCAATGCTCATCCCAACAAGTGCCCTCTTCAATGCCCATCACCCACTCTCCCCCCTCCCACATCTCCTTCACCCTTAGTTTGTTCTCGGTCTTTGAGAGTCTCATGTTTTGTCTCCCTCCCTCTTTGTGTCTTTTTTCTTTTCCCCTCTTCCCCTCTCCCACGGGTTTTGCTAAGTCTCTCAAAATCCACCTATGCGTGGAAACATATGGTATCTGTCTTTTTCTGACTGGTTATTTCACTTAGCATAATACCCTCCAGTTCCATCCATGTTGCTACACATGACCAGATTTCATTCTTTCTCATTGCCACGTAGTATTCCTTTGTATATATGTACCACATCTTCTTCATCCATTCGTCAGTTGATGGACACTTGGTCTCTTTCCATGATTTGGCTATTGTCAAAAGTGCTGCAATGAACATTGGGGTACACGTGCCCCTATGTATCAGCACTCCTGCGTCTCTTGAGTAGATTCCAAGCAGTGCTATTGCTGGGTCATAGGGTAGCTCTATTTTCATTTTTTTGAGGAACTTCCACACCATTTTCCAGATCGGCTGCACTAGTTTGCATTCCCACCAACGGTGTAGGAGGGTGCCTGATAAGATTTTTAATTGAATACTTTTTTTTCAGCACATGGAATATCAGTCCACTGCCTTCTGGTCTCTAGGGTTTCTGATGACAAATCTGCCAACTTTATAAGGAACACTTGTACGCAATGAGTCACTTTTCTCTTAGTGCTTTCAAGCCCCTTTCTTTGCCTTTGCTTTTCAATAGTTTCATTATAATGTGTCTTAGTGTGGATGTCTTTGCATTCACCCTAAACGGAATTAACTATTCTTCTTGGATATTTATATTCATGTCTTTCATCACTTTGGATCAAGTTTTCAGCCATTATTTCTTCAAAAATCCCTCTTACTTTATACTCTCTCTTCTGCCTGGGACTCCCACAATGCATATATTGGTCCCCTTTCTGGTGTCTCACTGCTCCCTTAGGCTCTTTCACTTGTCTTCGGTGTTTTCATTGGGTTCCTCAGACTAGATAATTTCAGTTGTTCTATCATCAAGTTCAGTGATTCTTTGTTTTGCTTACTGTAATCTGATCTTGAATACCTCTAGAAATTTTTCATGACAGTTATTGTACATATCAGCACCACGCTTTCCTTTCCGTTTCTTTCCATGTTTTGTGACTCTTTGTTGATATATATTACTTGTAGCTCAATATCTTGACTTTTTGTGTCTTCCTTTAATTCTTTGAGCATTCTTACAGACAGTTGATTTCAAGTACTTGTCTAGGGGTGCCCTGGGTGGCTCAGTAGGTTAAGCATCTGACTTCAGCTCAGGTCATAATCTCACAGTTTGTGGGTTTGAACTCTACATCGGACTCTGTGCTGACAGCTCAGAGCCTGGAGTTTGCTCCAGATTCTGTATCTATCTCTCTCTCTCTGCCTCTCCCCTGCCTGCACTCTATTTCTCTCTCTCTCTCTCAAAAATAAGTAAACATTAAAAAATTTAAAAAATTAAAGTACTTGTCTAGTAAGTCCACATTCTGATCTTTCACAGTGATTTTTTTCCAGGATTGTCTGTCTGTTTGTTTGTTTGTTTGTTTGAATGTATTATATTTTCCTGTTTCTTTGTGTACTTTGTGTTTTGTTGTTGTTGAAAACCGGTTATATCAATCTTGTAATTTGGTAACTCTGAAAACCAGATTCTTCCCTTCATCAAGTTTGTTTTTGTTTTGATTTTTGATCGTTGTAGTCTGTGTGCCAGAATATAGGTATAGATTTCAACACTTCTCATGTTGTTTTTTCAGCCTATGCTTTTTCCTGTGCATGTGTGTGTGTAACGTTCTATAACCATGTCCACCCCCTCCACCAGTGTTGTTCAGTGAGGATCTGAAAGCAGAGTGACAATGCTCCTGCATGGCCACAGTGCTAAAGACAGAGGCCCTGAGATTCTCTTTTCCATGCCTAACCAGGACCTCACCAAGGTCTTCCTCAACTACTGAACCAGGAAACGGCTTACATACAGGGGACACGTGTCTGGGTCATGTTTGGCTTGAAAAGTGTTTCCCAAAATCTACACTGACACTGATGTTTCCCCCCCATGACTAACCAGGGACTCTGGCCTTACACAATAAAAAGGTCTCTAGGCCATTAAAGTTGGTTCCCAGATCTGAAGCCAGACCCAGAAACATGTTGGATACTCCAGTATACAATCCAGCATTTTCCACAGGGAGGACCTTCGACCCAGGGGTCACTGTCACTTATTTTGATGCTGCTTCTGATGCTGGAGGCTGGGATACTGGCTCTTTCCCTCAGTGGTGTAAATGCCATCATCTTCTGTCCTGACCACTTCGTGCCCACTATCTGATACTCATAACACTTGAGTCAGGAGCTCTGGTACCCAAGCTCAAATCTCATTTCCACCCTGATGGCTGACCAAGGAATTTGAGGGTGACTAGCCAGGAGCTCCCAAGGGTCTTGATCCCTGTAGCTGAGCCAATGACCTATAATAGGAATAGCCCATTCCTGAGTCCCAAACATCTCAAAGGCATCTGGTGGTTAAGTGCTGCCTGTCTGCATTTCCCAATGTGATTGAAATGTGAGTGCAGGAGGCATTGGGCATAGTCCTGGTTCTTTCTCAAGCAGCCTTGACCAGCAGGCAAGCAGTAAACTCATGTAGGAGCATATGCAGATGCATGCACACATGTACAGGACACACCACACCAAACACTCATGAACTTTCCACTTTCCAGTCTCCAAGTAAACTTTAAGGAATTCTGGTCACAGCATTCATTCCCTCCTTCTTTCCTTCCTTCCTTTTTTCCTTCCTTCCTTCCTTCCTATTTCCAAGTATATTAAGTGAATGCTTCTGTGCCAATCTATGTATTAGGCCTGGTATCTTTAATGAAACAGACAGAACATATATTCTACTAATGCTTACAATCTGATAAGAAAGACAGGCAATAAGTAAAACATGATAATATTAGCACATTGTATGATACATATTCCTGTGATCTATTGCTAGATAACAAACAATCTCCAAATAAAACAACCACCTTTAGGGGTACGTGAGTGGCTCAGGTGGTTGAGCATTACACTCTTGATTCAGCTCAGGTCATGACCTAGGTTTGTGGGATGGAGCCCACATCAGACTCCATACTGAGTATGGGGACTGCTTAAGATTCTCTCCCTTTCTCCCTCTGCCCCTCTCCCCTGCTCTCTCTCGCGTGCGCTAGCGCGTGTGCGCGCGTGCGCGCAAATTAAAAAAAAATCCAACAACATCTTTTATTTCTCTCTCCTTCTGTAGGTCAGTTCTGCTCAATGGGTAGCTCTTCTGCTTAATGTGACATGGGCTAGGACTACCTTCATCTGGAGATCTGAATGGTCCAGAATATACCAGAAGGCCTCCACACAGACCTGCAGGTGTTGCTAGCTCTCAATGGGGAGTACACTGAGGCTGTTGAATGCCCTGTGCTGCCATCTGGTGTTGATCCAGGTCTTGAAGGTCACAATCTCTGGGGGAAAAGAGGAACAAGTAGAAGCCCAACTGGTGCAGAATATTGCTTTGTGTGCTCTCAGGACTTCTTTGGATGTTCCAAGCACAGCTCAGCCTTTCTGTGAAGGAGAAGGATAACACCCTCACTTTTTTATAAAATATTTTTTTCTTCTTATATTTATTTGTTTGTTTAAGAGACAGAGAGAGAGAGACAGAGAGAGAGAGAGCTAACAAGCAAGTGATGGTGAGGCAAAGAGAGAGGGAGACAGAGGATCTAAGCGGGCTCTTGCTGACAGCAGAGAGCCTGACTTGGGGCTTGAACCCATGAACTGTGAGATCATGATCTCAGCCAAAGTCATATGCTTAACACACTGAGCCACCCAAGCGGCACAATACCCTCACTTTTTTTCTCTCTCATCCCTTTTCCCAGCCCTCGATGGTATCCACCAGGACCCTTCAGCATCTCTCTGCTTCCACCACCCACCAGACAGGAGCAGGAAAGGGCTAGAAGATCAAGGACAACACCCTGGAGCAAAAGCTCAATGCCCTCCTTCCTCTTAAGCCTTGACCCATCCCCCAGCAGAATACAGGGGACAACAATACGTCCCTGTTGCGTGTTGTTCCAGGTCAGGCAGTGGTCACAAACACAGGTCCTTCTCTCCCAAGCTGTTAGGATCCCCACCTACATAAGCACCCGTCACAGGTGTCTCCTTGCTGGCCCCTCTCAACCACAAGCATTGACTCCACCTGCAGATCAGCCTCCTCCCTCCTGTAGCCCTGAGTCAGTAGCTCCTATTGGAAGGGACATCAGAAAGCTCAGGTGACCAGCAGGCCCCATCTAGAAAGAGTGTGCTGCGGCTGGGTCTAGACTTGACCTGACTCAGGAGCATGGCATCCTCATGGAGTCTTGGTCTTGCCCTCTAACTTCACCCCTGGCTGAGGTTTACCGACTGCACTTGGCATTCCCTCCTCCATCCTGTTCCACATGCACTCAGAACCACAACTTCTCCCCGAGAGCTGCTTGGCTGAGACTGCCAGGGCCTTCCTGCCCCAATCCTAGCATGGACTAGACTGGGCAATGCAGGCAGCACTGTAGCAATGTTCTTTCAAATGAGGTCTAGGGGGTGATTGAGACTCCCTATGTGAGGCTGTCTGTCTACCTTCCGCACCCTGAGACTGCCACTGCCACCACTTCCTGTCCACCTCCCACATGCAACCCTCCCAGACAGAGGCCCCCTTTTGAATTCCTGTTCCATTTTATATGCCTGAGAAGCTCACTATTTAAGGAAATCCTTCATATTAAGGTGAGTTAGCTAAAATCACTTGTTTGGACAACAACATTTAAAGTAGGCTTTTGAGAAAATAGTATATGACTTTCATACTCTTTCTCTGTCAAAAGCACCAGTGTTACATGAGGCAACCATTTCAACCCCAAGAATTAGAACTGATGTTCCCTCTGGGAGGACCATCTCAGGCGACAGCAAGAACAACCACAGATCTCCACGGCCCGTTACTCTGGTTGTGACATGGTCACAGCCCCTCAGTGTGGGACAGGGTGACTGACTATTCCAGGCTGCCCCAGACTGAGGACCAACATATAGACTAATTAGGTTCAAGAGTGAGACAGCAGCCACCCTCCATGATGGTCACACAGAGGTGGTAGAATCCACAAAGTCTCCAGGCCCTGCACTCTCCACCCTTTCCTTGCTGGAGAAGATATTTTGAGCAATCCCTTCATCGCCCGACAATGCTGCTCCCCTTATCTGTGAGTAGAACTGGAGTAGACAGAAGCTGGATCCCGTAACAACTATCAAGGAAAAAAGTTGAAAGATGCCATTTTTTAGTCACTCCTTCATCCAGTCTGACCTGAGTGCCTACAATGTAGCATATCAAGTTCTGGTCTCAAATCACTGCTCCACATGTTGCAATTTGTTATTCTTTTCCCATTCCTGGCCCTCAATTTCCATACCAGAACTTGTACCCTCTTCCCACATAAAAGATTTCCACATTTAAAAATCTAGATGGAGGGCAGAGACCATGGAGAAGAGAACCCACTCTGCCAAACAGTCTTGCATTGGACATGGCATGAAACTTCACAGTCATGTGACCACCTGCCAGACCCTTCTTAAGGACATGTGACAGAGAGGCTGGCATAGCACCACATGGCATTTGGCACAAGTGTTTGAGTGACAGTGGTGTCATGAAGTTACAAGGGGAAGCAGCAATGGCAGACCTAGCCTCAGGGTCCACTGTCCTACAGCAGGGACTCTGGTGTGAACAGTGGCATCTATACTCAGCAGCAGGGCCCTGGTTATATGTGCACCTCCACTCAGGGTCCATTGTGGATTCTCTTCTTGTCTATGTAGACTCAAGCCTCTCTTGTGTCTTTCCTTGAAATAGAACGGGGCCTCATTGTCCCTCTCTCATCCCAAGTCTCTGTAAGTGTACATATGTATCACAAAGAGTCAGATATCGAAGTAGGGAATAGCTTCAGAGAGCATGATGTCAGACATTTTTTTTTCCAGATTTACTTAGATATAACTGACATACACATTTGTGTAAGTTTAAGGGTTCAATGTCTTGATATGATACACTTATAAACTGCAAAATGATTACAACCATAATATTAGCTAAGACCTGCACTGTGTCACATAGTTACCATTTCCTTTTGTGTGGTGCAAACATTTAAGATCTACACTCTTGTAACAAACTAAGGCATAAGGGAGGTGTGTAGGAGGGGAAAGAGTGGGTGACGGGTACTGAGGAGAGCACTTTGTTGGGATAAGTACTAAGTGTTATATGGAAACCAAATCGACAATAAATTTAAAATAAATAAATAAATAAATAAATAAATAAATAAATAAAATAAAAACAAAAGATCTACACTCTTGTTGTCTCAGAGATTTTATGTCGAGCTGATAACCACTTCCTCAATCTGCCTTCTGGCTGTGCCCCATGGGAGAGAAAATATGTATCTCCTAGCTGGACTTGCATTTTTCTTCCTACAAAAATCTCACAACAACTACATTTAAATGTGCATGTAAGACCCCGTCCCACAATGAGGGGTCTCATTAATGACTTGACTGCTTCTCTACCTGGTGGAACCCTAGAATTGCTTGTGGGTTTGTTACAAAATACTGAGACCTCTCCACACCTAGCATGATAGAGTGCTGGGCGTGGACCCAGGAATCCCTTACTTAATAAGCCCCAAGGAGAGGCTGAGGCACAGCCACGTGGGAATCCTGCTTTATGTGCTTGGAGCTCAGTGTGTGATCTGACGACCAGCAGCAGCACCAACCTCGTTATAAACCCAGAATCTCACGCTCTACTCCAGACTGTCTAGATCTTCTAAAGTCCAGGAAATTCCCATGCACACTGAAGGTTGGGTCTCCCTGGTGTGTGTGCCTTCTAGGTGCAGAACCAGAACTGTGCAGCATGCTCTGCGTGTGTACTCTAATCAGCTTCCTCAGTGCTGAGGAGTCCAGGGATTGGTCCTGTTTCTTTCTCTTCTACGGCGAATGACTCCTTGGTGACCTCATTTGTATTGAAGGCTCTAAACATAATTTATATGGTGTCACCTCCCATATCTATTTCTCCAACCTAGATATTTCTCCCACCCTGTACTCTATATCTATGCCAGCTGCCAACCTCACTCGCATTTAATCTCAGATTTGATATTCCTAATTTTATGCATGTGATGTTGCTTCCCAAAATGTCCTAATTTCAGAGTCTTCTCTGTTTCCAAGAAGGACACTCCTCATTTCTAAGTGCAGTCGGAAGTATTGGATGCCATCCTTGATTCTTCCTTCTCACAACCCAGATTTAATACATTAAGAAATGCTGCAAAGTCCATTTTTAAATGTATCTAGAACACACACGCACACACACACACACACACACACACACACACACACACACACACTAACCAGAGCACAGTCACTTCCTGTTATTTTCTCTCCTCAAACCCCAACATAAAACTGACAACCCCTCCTGGAACATTGCACTAGCGTCCTATAGTTTCACTACTGGTGCTGCCCCTCACCTCTCGATTCTGCACAGCAGCAAATAAATGCTTCTAAAGAGTAGTACCAGGTGGGTCATCTGTTCTAAACCATCTGGTGACTCTACTTCACACTCAGAGAAAACTCAAAACCCCTCCTAATCCTCAGGCCTTGACATCTGACCTCATTCACGTGCCCTCTGCTCCAGCCACAGTGGCCTCTCACCCTTCCTGGAACACAGGACACGCTCCTGCCCGAGTGCACGTGCCCTGGAGGTTCCCCTGCCTGGACAGAACTCCCTGAGACATGCTCTTCATCAATTCCTTATGTCCTTCCTGTCTCTCAGAGGTCACCTTCCCAGTGAGGCTCACACTTACCACCATGGTAAAGTAGCCACCTTCCCTGTCCCATCACAGGTAACTCTCTGGGTCAGTTTCGTCAAAGCACCTACCAAACTCCAGTTTAAACACTTCCCTTATTTACCATATTTATACAGAATACAGTTGACTCGGAATAACACTGGCTTAACCTGTGCACGTCCTATGATATGTGGGCTTTTTTACAGTAGTAGTGTCAATGTCGTTTCTCTTATGTGTTCTTAGTATATTTATTGTAAGAATACACGTACATATGACATAACATATAAAATATGTGTTAAATGACTGTTCATGTTTTCAACAGGCCTTCCACCCATTACTAGTGTGTAAGTTTCAGGGGAGTCAAAAGTAATTCTGGACTTCTGACGGCACAATGGGGTCATTGCCCTCAATCCCCACATTGTTCCAGGGCCAAGTGGAGTCTGTCCCTCACCACTAGAACACATTCTCCACAAGACCAGCATGTTAGCCTCTTCTTAGCATCACTGAGGTGTCCTTGATGAAAACACAGCAGGTCCTGTACGTGGCACAAAACATTATCAGTGGAACGAGTGATCAGTGGAGAGGACCTCTCTTTTATGGATGAGCCTCAGGCACAACTGGTCCCTGGCTCCTCCCACACAAAGTGTCCCACCTCACTGCCAGTGCCACTTCTACCTTCCCCCAGGGCTGCTCCCCTCTCTGTCTCACAGCTCAGCTCCTCCCTACCACAGCGTTTCCCTGACAGCACAGCACACAGTTACAGTCCTGTCCTCAGAAACACTGTACTTAGGGTCTATGGGGCCCTTTCTCTAACCAAATAGAAATATAGGTTAGGCCCTGCTTTATAAATCCATGAACTTGGATGAGAGCCAGCACCAGCATCACTAGAACTAACGGCAGGGAGACGGGGCAGAGAGGTAGGGAAGATAGAAACTAACTGAATTTTAATAAGGATGAGAAACTCTCAGATTCCTCCTCTGTCTACATCCTGGATCTAAAGAATAATCCAGAAGACAGCTCTAGAGGGAGTGGAGGGGATGGATGACTCTGAAAATTCATCTCTCCAAACCACAGACACTCCTGAGCCAGTCACAGGAATCTCTTGCTGCACAAGGTCCTGGTGACAGGTGACGCCAAGTCTCTGTAGTCACAGGCCTTGGTGAGACAAGGTTCCACAGAAGAGGCAAGGACAAGAGGCAGAGACATGACCCAGCTGAAGAGTGAGTGTGTCACACTGAGCACCACCCGGGAACAGGCCCCGTCCACCCTTGCCTCCTCACAGCCTTCTCCTGTCCCCACCTGCAACAGACTCAACACAGCAACATGCAGATTCTGGAAGGTTTTCAGCGCTTTCATTTATTTTCTGTCACAACTTTACAAATCTTCTATTACCTCATCAACCCCGCACACCAGGAATTATGAAACACAAATTCCTATCTGGATTCTCATTTTCAATAGGGAAGTAAAGCCTCAGCCCAACATGAAATAAAGACAGGGATGGAGACGGTCCAGCCGGGCCTCTGATGGAAGAGGAAAGCAGATCATAAGGGAACAGGAATCAGTATGGGGAGGGGTCATGGTAGGCAGGGTGGGCCCATCTCCTTGTCTTCACAATGTGCTAATAGGAACACAGGCGCATTCTGACACCATCTGCAGAAAGAGAAGTCAGGGTTCTTGATGTCACCATGTGAGAATGTGAACAAATCCTGCATCACTCAGTCCCCGAGGGGCAGCTGGTGTCAAACTGTGAAAAATATTAATCATGAACACATATAGGTCAGTCACATAAGTGCCACATCCTCAACAGCCCCCCACATGTCAAAGTGTCCCTAGTGCTCCCTCTCCTCCCCACTTCAGGCCTCTGGAGTCTTACTTTAGGAGCCATTAGAGATGAATCAGAGCCCTTGGGCGCTGTCATCACCTGGGGTAGAACAAAGAGGACGTGATCAGAGTCACAAGAGATGAGACTAAAGGAGGAGTTATGGGGGAGGGGTGAGCTCTCCATGGGTTCCTGTCTACACTATCCCATGGTGTCAGGGATCACCCCCTCCATACTTACCTGCAGCGTGAGAGTAGCTCGGTCCTTTTCCTCCTGTGGGAAGAAAATATCATGTTGGAGACCTGGGACAGCTGGGCCATGGATCCTACAGCAACCTCCTAGTCCTAGTCCACAGTGAAGTTTCCAGAATTCTGACTGAACACCCAGGACAGGATCAGGAAACATGAAGAAAGAGGTGAGGGGTCACTGTCCACCTGACTTGCTGGAGGTCTGACCTCAGTAGGGACCTTCCTCTCTGTCATGTCACTGCTGGGAATCAGGTCCCCAAACCAGAATTACCAAGTGAAAATCTGTCCTTCACTTTCACAAGCGCTTTGCTACAGAGTGAATGTTAGTAATGGCTCCACAGTGGGCAGGTGCATGTGTGTCGATGATCCTTCCAAGGAACAAGGCAGGACAATGTGCTGCCTAGGACACCCTCCAGTGGGACAAGAGAACTCAGTTTCTCCCATTCTGTTCCTACCTTAATGCTTTTTCCTCCAGATCAGAGCTCCAACCACCACAATGAGAAGGACAGCGACACCAGCCACACCAGCAATGATTCCCGGGTTGGGGATGGAGGGCTGAGGAGGCGGCTCTGGAAAGGGAAGGAAGGCGAGGTGCCCAGACCTCCAGCTTCAGTGAAGCTGACTTTGTGAAATTTTCCAAAAGGGCCCTACTTTCCTCGAAAGAGGCTCTGCCCCAAACCCTCCTTACCCCATCTCAAGGTGATGGGCTCAGGCAGCCCCTCGTGCTGCACGTGGCACGTGTATCTCTGCTCCTCTCCAGAAGGCACCACCACAGCCGCCCACTTCTGGAAGGTCCCATCTCCTGCCGGCCTGGTGTCCACAAGCTCTGTGTCCTGGGTGTGGTCCTGCCCATCACGCTGCCAGGTCAGGGTGATCTCCGTAGGGTAGAAGCCCAATGTCCAGCACCTCAGGGTCACCTCATGCTCAGAGATGGGGTGGCGGGTCACGTGTGTGTTGGGAGGTTCTGAGGAAGAAGAATCAGAAAATCCACACTGAGGTTTACCTTTATGGGCCACCGAAACTGCATCCGCGTGACCATCCTGAGGTGACAGGACAACTGGTTTGGATGGAAGAAGCACAAAACCCAGACACTAGTCTAGGCTTTGGGATCTCCTGATGCTTGCTAAGTTCTGGATTCAGGGAGAGAACTGGGTAGGAGTCTGCAGGACTAAGGTGGGGAACACACCGTGGTCCTGACTGTGGTGGAGGGTGAATGATAAGAAAACCCGGAGTCAGATCTCCAAAGATGTTCTCAGGGAGAATAAGGCCTTGAGAGGGAAGGTCATGGTCACAAGGTGACCTCAGGGTCAGAGGAAACTGCTGATGGGTTATTTCAGGGATGGTCTCAACCTGAGTCCCTGTGGGGGACTGGACTCCTCACTGAGCTTTAGGAAAAGCGCCCTCCAGGTGAGGCAGTCTCTAGCAGGAATGTGAACACAGAGACGGTCTTCCTCTTCCCGCCCGAGGAGGGGCGCTGTTCTGACACTGAGTCCCTTTCCCTTCCTCGTGGGAACCAGTCCCAGTGGAGGGGAGATCGGGGAGGCCCGCGGCCCCTGTACCTGCGCGCAGCAGCGTCTCCTTCCCGTTTTCCAGGTACCTGCTGAGCCACTCCACGCACTCTCCCTCCAGGTAGTTCCTCCAGCACTCAGCCGCACCGGCCACCTCCCACTTGCGGCGGGTGATCTGCGCCGCCGTGTCCGCCGCGGTCCAGGAGCGCAGGTCCTCGTTCAGGGCGATGTAATCCGCGCCGTCGTAGGCGTCTTGATGGTACCCGCGGAGGAGGCGGCTGTCGGGCCCCACCTCACAGCCGGACATCGCCTGGATGGTGTGCGACCCTGGCCCCGCCCCGCCCCCAGAGCAGCAGTGATTAAGGTGAAACCGAAAGTAAAACCGCCTAAAAGCTCCCGCGGGCTCTTCCCGGGTGGGGGAGGGGGTCCTGCGGCCTCGCGGCTGCTCTCAGACCCCGAGACTCGGGGCGACCCCGGCCCGTTGGTGGGGATGGGGGTCGTGACCTGGGCCCGGGCCCGCGTCGCTCACCGGATTCGCTCTGGTTGTAGTAGCGAAGGGCGGTCTGCAGGTTCACTCGGAAGGTCTCTGTGGCGTCCTTGACCCTCTGCGTCTCCAGGTCCCAATACTCCGGCCCCTCCTGCTCCATCCACGGCGCCCGCGGCTCCATCCTCTGACTCGGGGCGTCGCTGTCGAACCGCACGAACTGCGTGTCGTCCACGTACCCCACGGAGATGAAGCGGGGCTCCCCGAGGCCGGGCCGGGACACCGCGGTGCGGAAATACCTCAGGGAGTGGGAGCCTGCGGGCGCGGAGGGGCTGAGACCCCGCCGACCCTCCTCCCGGCGCGGGGCCCGGGTCACGGGTGGAGGCGGCCGGGAGGGCAGGGGGAGGGGACCCGAGTGGGGAGAGCAGGGCGGAGTAGGGGAGGGACGGGGAAGACAGGCCAGGGCGGGTCGAGTGAGGGTCTGGGGAGGGGGCGGCGTACAGTCACCTTCCCCGGGGGTCCCGCGTCCCCGCCGGGCGGTCCCCGCGCTCCTGCCCCGCAGAGTCCCTTTCCTCCCGACCCCGCACTCACCCGCCCAGGTCTGGGTCACGGCCAGGGCCCCCGACAGCAGCAGGAGGAGGGTTCGGGGCATCACGACCCGCATCCTCGGGGTCTGGGGAGAAACGGGAGTCGCGGGAGAAGGGGACGGAGACTTTATACCCCGGAACCGCGGTGCCGCTAATTCGCTGCTCCGGACCAGACACTAATAGGAGTGTGAACCGGGGCCGCGTCATCAGTATCCAGGCAGAAGGACCTGACACAGGCCCTGACAGCGAGAAGTGAAACCGGGGGAGAAGGAGACTCCCCAACACTGGTCTTCCTCGTCCCCGTCACCGCCCTGGAGCCTGAGACCCTGAAAGGCTGGCCCGGGGACCTGGGACTTTGCCCTGGCGCCTCACCTACTGCATAGAGGGCTCTTTGTCACACTGTCTCTGTGAGTCGTGGCCCAGGAGCTGTGTGAGTCAGTGATTCTCCAACAGTTTCTTCTTAGGATATTTATACAGTTACAAAATAGTGAGGATCCCAGGGAAAATTGTGTGTCTGTGGGTTGTATCTATCCATATTTACCCTGTTAAGGATAAAACAGGTTTAATATTTATTAATTCATTTACTATCATATAAAAACCAAAATATTGGGGCTCCTGGGTGGCTTAGTGGGTTAAGCACGGGACTTGGGCTCAGGTCATGATGTGCGGTTTGTGAGTTCGAGTCCCACATCTGGCTCTGTGCTGCTAGCTCAGAGCTTGGAGCCTGTTTTGGATACTGTGTCTCCTTCTCTCTCTGCCCCTCCCTCATTTGTGCTCTGTTTCTCTCTGTCTCAAAAACAAATAAGCATTCAGAAAAAAAACAGAAATATTGTTTTTTTGAAAAAAAATTTTCACAAATAAACAAAACAATTAGAAGACTGGGTTTTGCTTCATTTCACATTTTTCAAGTCTCTTCTTGTTTGTCCCATTAGTAGACCACTGGGTGTCAGATTTGCTTCTGCATCTATTGTGTTGTTTTGGTTGAAGTATATCGAAAAATTTACAACCTTGACCAAATATAGGAGAATAGTATGTTTCGTATACTTTTCAGATAATTATGGATATTCATCTGTGATACTATATTAAAAATGCACAAGTTGTACTTTCTCCGAGGTTATTTGCAAACTGGAACTTGAAATATTATCGTTGACTGTCTCTTTCTCTGTTACATAAATCCATAGGCCATGTACACATTGAATGGATCTTGTACTAATGCATGATTGTTTTCCAGTAGTGTGTTGTGTGTTGCTTCACTAAGTAATAATGGTGTTCCAGCGTTGATTATAGCAGAATCGAATTATCGAAAAGTGATTTCTTTTAGGGCACCTGGATGGCTCATTTGGTTAAGCATCTGGCTTCGGCTCAGGTCATGATCTCACGGTTCATGAGTTCTAGTTCCACGTCGGGCTCTGTGATATCAGCTCAGAGCCTGGAGCCTGCTTAGGATTCTGTGATTCTTTCTCTCTGCCCCATCCCCTCTTGAACTCTGTGTCTTCCTTTCTCTTAAAAATGAATAAACACTAAGAAAATATTTTAAAAGTCATTTGTTTTAGTATTACCACAAATCCCAAGAGAAAATGTGGTCGGTACTGAGAAGCTGTCAAGCTTATGGGAGGATCACAGGTAAAATAGGATGGGCTACATGGGTGATGGGTTCTATGGAGGGCACTTGTGATGAGCACTGGGTGTTGAATGTAAGTGATGAATCACTCAATTCTACTCCTGAAACTAATATTACACTGCATGTTAACTAACTGGAATTTAAATAAAAACTTGAGAAAAAAAAGCAATGGTAAAGAAGCAGCGATTGCTTCCATTAACCAGGACAGGGAGATGTTTGGTATTTTGTGGGTTGTTCAGTGCCTTGGGTTTGTCTGTAATTAGAGAAAGTAATTCCGTGGTTTCAGAGTGTCCTTGTATGTTGATGTTCTGTGAGATGACTGGCTCACGTCCCACAGGAGAACAATATGGCCCAGTGGTGGCATCAGCCAGCTTCTGACCACAGTGAGGCCCAGCTGTCGCTGTCACACCAGTTCCCAGTGTGGGGGCTGCTGCTTCTTCTATCTTCAATACCATATTTTCAAATAGCTACAACCTATTAAAAATAATTAGTGTTTTGGGGAGTCTGGGCGGCTCAGTCAGTTAAGGGTCAGACTCCTGATCTCATGGTTTGTGAGATGGAGCCCTGTGTCAGGCTCTGCACTGACAGGGTGGAGCCTGCTTGGGATTCTCTTTCTTTATCTCTCTGTCTCTGTCTCTGCCCCTCTCCTGCTCATACTTACGCTGTCTCTCTCTGTCTCAGTATAAATAAATACAATCTTTTTAAAAATCTGGAAATATTTTTAAATTCATAAATATCCCAATATACTTTGACCATGTTAGGGTTCTAAGTGTTTATTCCTTCTTGTATCACTCACCGAGGAGAAGCATTCTATCAGCTTACCGATCA
>PITB01024658.1:0-23895 GCA_004024585.1 Paradoxurus hermaphroditus | reverse complement strand
AGAAAAAGACAGATACCATATGTTTCCACGAATAGGTGGATTTTGTGAGACTAAGCAAAAACCAGGGGGAGGGGAAGAGGGGAAAGAAAAAAAATACACAGAGAGGGAGGGAAATAAAACATAAGAGACTCTCAAAGACTAAGAACAAACTGAGGGTGAGGGGGGTTGGGGGGGGAGAGGGGGTGATGGGCATTAAAAAGGGGCACATGTTGGGATGAACACTGGGTGTTTTATGTAAACCAATTTGAAAATAAACTATTTTAAATTAAAAAAATATATATATATAGAAAGGACCCAAATAAATAAAATCCGAAGTGAGACAGTGGAAGTAACAACTGACACCACAAAATAAAAAGAATTGTAGGAGAAAACTATGAAAAATTACATGCCAACAAAGTGGACAACTTAGCAGAAGTGAATAAAGTCCTAGAAACATACAATCTTCCAAAATGGAACTGGGAAGAAATAGAAAATCTTAACAGACCAATTATCAGTAACAAAATTGAATTGGTAATCAGAAAGCTACCCAAAACTAAAAGTTCGTGACCCGATGGATTCACAGGTGAATTCTACTAGACATTTAAAGAAGACTTAATATCTATTCTCCTCAAACTCTTCCAAAGAGTACAAGAGGTAGGAAAGCTTCCAAATACATTCTACGAGGCTAGCATTACCTTGGTACCAGAACCAGAAAAGACGCCGCAGAAAAAAGAAAACTATTGGCCAATATCCTTGATGCAAGTAGATGCAAAAGTCCTCAAGAAAATACCAGCAAACTACATACAACAATATATTAGATCATTCAACACGATCATGTGCTATTTAATTCAAGCATACAAGGATGTTTCAATATTCACAAATCAATCAATGTCATATACCACATTAACAAAACGAAGGATAAAGATGATGATCATCTGGATAGATGCAGAAAAAGCATTTGACAAAATTCAGTATTCACTCACGATAAAAACTGTCAATGAGTTGGGGTTAGAGGGAACATGCCTCAACATGTTAAAGGCCATATATGTAAAACCCACAGCTAACATCATTCTTGATGGTGAAAAGCAGAAAGCTTTTCCTCTAGTGTCAGGAATAAGACAAAGATGTCCACTCTCACACTTTCATTCAACATAGTACTGGAAGTCCTAGCCTTAGCAATTAGACAAGAAAAGAAATCCAAGGCATCCATATCGGTAAAGAAGTAAAAGTGTCACTATTTGCAGATGACATGATTCTATACATAGAAAATTCAGGGGCGCCTGGGTGGCTCAGTCAGTCGAACATCCGACTTCTGCTTAGGTCATGATCTCGTGGTTCCTGAGTCTGAGCCTGGCATAGGGTTCTGTGCTAACACCTCAGAGTCTGGAGCCTGCTTTAAATTCTGTGTGTGTGTCTCTCTCTGTCCATCCCCTGCTCACACTCTGTCTGTCTGCCTCTCAAAAATAAATAAACATTATAACATAGAAAACTCAAAAAAATGTACCAAATAATTACTAGAAGTAATACATGAGTTCAGTAAAGTGTGAGATACAAAATCAATATCCAGTAATCAGTAACATTTCTATACACTACCAATGAAGTAGCTTAAAACACTGAGGAAACAAATTGAAGATAGCATAAACAGATGGAAAGATATTCCATGCTCACAGTTCGGAAGAATTAATATTGTGACAATGTCCATATTACCCAAAACAACCTACAGATTCAGTGCAGTCTCTATCAAAATACAACAGTAGTTTTCACAAAACTAGAGAAAATGATACTAAAATTTGTATGGAACCATGGAAGACCCTGAGTAGCCAAAGTAATCCTGAGAATGAAGAGCAGAGCTGGAGGTATCACAATACCAGATTTCAAGATCGACTCCGAAGCTGTAGTACTCGATACACTATGGTATTGGTGCAAACATAGACACATAGGTCAATGGTACAGAATAGAGACTCCAGAAATAAACCCATGATTATGTGGTCAATTAATCAATAACAAAAGAGGTGGGAACACGAGTTAAAAACAAGGCTTTTCAATAAATCGTGCTGGGAATACGCGACGGCTACATGTCAAACTATAAAATGGGACCGCTTTCTTAAACCATACACAAAAAGGAGCCAAAATTGGATAAAGGCCTAAATGTGAGACCTGAAACTATAAAAATTCTATTAAAGAACAGACAGTAATTTCTCTGACATCAGCCATAGCAACCTTTTCCAGATAAGTCTCCAAGGGCTAGGGAAACAAAAATAAAAATAAACTATTTGACTAAGTCAAAATTAAAGCTTTTACATGGCAAAGGAAATAAAACAAAAAAAGCAACCTAGTGAGCGGGAGAAAATATTTCAAATAAAATTACCGACAAGGGATTAATATCTAAACTACACAAAAAAACTCCTACAACTCAACACCAAAAATACCAAACACTCCAATTAAAAAATGGGCAGAGGTGTCAATAGACATTTCTCTAAAGCAGACATCCAGATGTCCAAGAGACACTTGAAAAGATGCTCAACATCACTCATCATCAGAGAAATGCAAATCAAAAACCCAATGAGATACCACCTCACACCTGCCAGAATGGCTTAAATAAAAAAAACACAAGAACCACATTTGGCATGAATGTGGAGAAAAAGGCATCCTTATGCCCTATTGGTGGGAATGTGAACTTATGCAAAGACTCTGGAAAACAGAATGGAGATTCCTCAAAAAATAGAACTACCCTATGACACAGCAATTCCACTGCAATGTATTTATCCAAAGGACGCAAAAATGCTGATTTGAAGGGGCACATGCACTCCAATATTTACAGCAGCACTGTCAACAATAAGCAAATTATTAAAAGAGCCCAAATGTTCATCAACTGATGATTGGATAAAGATGTGGTATATATACACAATGGAATACTACTCGACGATGAAAAAGAATGAAACCTTGCCATTGGCAACAATGTGGATGGAACTAGAGGATATTATGCTAAGTGAAATATGTCAGTCAGAGAAAGACAGACATCATATGATTTCACTGCTGCGTGGAATTTGAGAAGCACAACAGATGAACGTAGGGGAAGGAAAGCAAAAATAAGATAAAAACAGAGAGGGAGGCAAACCAGAAGAGATTCTTAAATACAGAGAACAAGCTGAGGGTTGTATAAGGGAAGGTGGGTGGGAGGATGGGTTAAATGGATGATGAGCATTAAGGAGGGTACTTTTGGAGATGAGCACTGAGTGTTATATGTAAGCAATGAATCACCGAGTCCTACTCCTGAAGCCAAGACTATACCATATGTTAACTAACTTGAATTTAACTAATAATAAAAAAATAGAAGTCAGGATGAAGTTTCGGAGAAGATCTTACTTGGGATGGATGCGGTCAGGCAACATAGCTAATCTCTGAATTGGACAAGGAAGACCCTGTCACTCCAGAAGCTCAGAGCCTCACGGGGTGGTCTTTTTGATGTGCCTGCAGAAGAGGTTGTATGCATGGGAGAGATGTCCGTTCCAGGGGAGGTGGATCCATTGGTGGAAAGGGAATACGCACCTGGCTCACAAGATGAACACATGGGGACTGAAGTGGCAGACATTTTTCCTTTGTTTATGGTCCCTTGGCTTCTGGAAGGCTAAATTGCTTAGAGAATTGAGCAGCACTAAGGGAATTTATGTAATACGGGGCTCTGATAATTCAGCTTCTGAATCCCCCTCTGCAGGCTCATCTGCTGCTCACCAGCCGCAGGCTAAAAGCATCCTCACCGTGACTCCATAGATGTCCAACTACTCTAAAGATCCAGCGCCTGACTCCCATTTTTTGCCCTTTCTTCATCAATTGTCCTTGGAAGGAAGAACCAGTAGAGCCAAATCCACTGAGTGATGCAACTAGGAAAGCCAGAGTAGTCCAGTAAGTACTCCGGAAAAGTGGTGTGGAGGGTGGGAAAGCTTTTCTTAGCCAATGATTCCAAATCCTTCCCATTTCAGTCTGGAGAAGAATCTTGACCTTCATACCTTGTCAGATCCATTCTTCCAGCTTCTCTTCTCAGAGCATCATTCCAGGGCCTCTGTCCTTCTGCATCAGGAACCGACCCTCCCTGATGTCTGTCCACCTCTCACCTCTCTCGGATTCTGCTTTATTCCAAAGTTAGCCTTTCTTCTTTGTGAAGCACTGACTGCGTGAGGCAGCCCTGCAGAGTGAGAAGGGTCTTGACTTGGAGTCAGGCAGATTCAAGTTGGAATTTCTTCCTTCCATTCAGTGCCTGATAGACCTTGGAAGTGTTTCTTCTGTTCTGTGGATCCTTTCTCATCAGCCCAAGAGAGAGTATAAGAAGGTGTCACGGTATGCTTATGGGAGGACAGCTATGAAGGATCGAGTGTCCAGGACATGGTGCTGTCTGGAAAACACCACTTACTTATTCATTTACTCATTCACATGACACATCACAAAAGAATTTTAAGGAAATTACACAATACTTAGGACAAAATGCTTTAAATATATATGACAAGAGAAACAACATGGCCAAGGAAAGGAGACCTAAACCCAGATGAATAATTACATGACTAAACGAAATATCTACCATGAAATATTACCATGCGTGCCAAAATTGGGCCTCTGATATGACTCAGAGAATTCCACTGAAGACAAGGACTCCGTGTGTGCTGTTAGGATGAAATTTGGTGGTATAAATGGAAAACCTAAGAAGAGAAAGGGTTCATATTCAATTAGGGGTATTTGCCTCCCTCGTCAAGGAAGTGGCACGGTGACTTTATGCCAACATGAGGGACAAGGGCTCATTATATCTCTGCTTCCACATTTGTAGTGTGTGGTTTTCCAAGATATGTCAGCTGTGGGGTCGTGTGTGAATTCTACACCAGGAGGAGATAGAAAAGAGAATGTCTTCTAAAGAGCATTCCAGTATGCCGCCTCAATGACTTTTCATGCTCTCCACCAACTCTCCATGATTGGATGAGAAGGTGGGAAATATAGCATCTTAGCTGGGCATGTGACCACCTCCAAATAGATTCGGGTCCCAATAACAGGAAAGAGGAGAATAGATCTGTTATGTAGGCAATCTCTGGCACAATGATTAATTACAAGATTCATAGTATCCATAACATTAAAATAAACAATTGTTGATAGAACATGACCCTTCCTGATACTAAGGCAAAAAGACAGAGATCTCCCCAGTTCTCATGAAAGTCACATTGTGTGATGGAAAGAGCAACATCTCCAGCCAATTTAGGAGAGCAACGTCTCCAAACAATTTAATGTTTAGAAACATTAGCCAATGTTTCTTAATAGAGGCTAGAAGCATCACACATGGTAATAGCCACACCGTAGGATAGGTGAGGTGGGAACACTTTAAATATGGCTCAAGTATTAAAGCTTTCTGAAAAAACATCAGCAGCAAACCTTGACCAAAGTTAAAAGTACACATCCCATCTGAGCTACAAGACTATTCAGATCCCTGAGTCATAAACACTAATGGTGCCATCTTGGTGAGCTGTATTAACATTAGTTTTGGTGTCTCCAATGAGCAAGCCACCATATGATCCTACTTGGATATTCCAATTAATATTTTCTGGAGCTGTCATAATTTTTACATACCGATCTTCTATGAGTTTGGCAAGACACACCTCTGCATCCTGCAGTTTGTAACCTGAAAACATTATTATCAGATCCTGGATGGGTGTCATTTTTCTTTGTCCCTCTCACTTGAAATGATTTCCAGTTTTTGGGTCCTCCCTCAGGGGATCAACAGAAGACACATGGCAATGCTCTTGGGGTTGTCTTAGGTGATGTAGGGTGCATTCAGGGGATAGCCCCATATCTCTGAAGGAAGATACCAGAATGTCGATGGCCTTAAACCAATGGATATCTCATTGCGTCTGAGTGTGCAGAAACTCCAGCTCAGGGACTCTGGGATTGTTTCTTTGGCCATCTTTCGGAGTGGAGGCCAAAGCCGAAGATAGAAGCATTCCTTCTAAGATAAAGAACACTGTGCTTATGGATTCATGCATGTAGTAAGGGAATTTAATGAATAACTAAAGATTCATTTCCTTGTTCTAAACCATCAACTATCCTTTATATTCCTGATAAAATTGATTCTGACAGTATTTCCCAGTATTTTCAGTGCTTTCGTGAACTTTGGGTGTATGGGGTTCCCTGCTCCATCATTTTCTCTGCCATTGATTATTTTTGTAACCTCTTTTTAAAGATTTTACTTATTTGTTTGTTTGTTTATTGGTTTCTTTATTAATTTTGAGAGAGAGAGAGAGAGAGAGAAACTGTGAGTGGGGGAGGGGCAGAGGAAGAAAGAGAATCCTAAGCAAGCCAATGCCCAGTGTAGAGCCCAAAATGGGGATCGAACTCAGGAACTGTGAGATCGTACCTGAGCCAAAATCAAGAGTCAGATGCTTAAGTAACTGAGCCACCAAAGGGCCCCATTTTTTCAAATACTTTAATTAATTAATTAGTTTATTTATCTGGAGAGAGAATTTTGTAGGTTCCTTTTAAAGTGGATGCGCATGTATGTGTGTGTATAAAAGCTCTGAATCTTAACCTTAAAAACGAAAAACACCCAAATTGTAACATCAGCCTAATATGCGGTGCTTCTCTGCCTTTCATAGGTATTTGCGTTGAAAAACTAAATACAGGCTTCATGAGCAGTGTTTATTTATTTTTTTTTAATTTTATAATAGTTTATTTTCAAATTGGTTTACATATAACACCCAGTGTTTATCCCAACATGTGCCCTCTTTAATGCCCGTCACCCCCTCTCCCCCCTCCCCCATCCCCCTCACCCTCAGTTTTTTCTTCGTCTTTGAGAGTCTCTTATGTTTTATCTCCCTCCCTCTCTGTGTCTTTTTTTCCTTTCCCCTCTTCCCCTCCGCCTGGTTTTTGCTTAGTCTCACAAAGTCCACCTATTCGTGGAAACATATGGTATCTGTCTTTTTCTGACTGACTTATTTCACTTAACATAATACCCTCACCCTATGACCCAGCAATAGCACTGCTAGGAATCTACCCATGAGCAGTGTTTAGCATAGTTAAGGCCAATGTATGAAAGTATGAACTCCACATGCATGGCAGAAAAAAAGCTCTATTAATTGAGCTCCTATTTTGGCCTACATATTAAGTAAGGAGGCTTGACACAAGGTGTAGAGGAAAATAAAAGTGCGGACATAAAAGCTGAAGGACCTGAAGCCACAGAGGTTCTAGCCCAACACTACGTGGTCATGAATGAGCAGGTGAGACTCGGATCTTGTTTCAATGTAGCTTCCCATTCGGCAAGAGTGAATGCGGTTGGGACTCTGCATTCAGATAAGTTCTTGGGCAATGCTGATCCTGCTGGTCCGTGGACCACACTCTGAGGAGCCAGGCTATGAAGGGGCGCAGCTGCTTTGGAACTCGAGTCACTTTTCTGGAGAGTAGTAGCAGCAAAGGAAGGATGAAAGCATTCCAAATTCCCCAACCGAGCCAATTATATAAGGGGCAGTTCTTTATTAATCCGGTCACCTGAAATCTGAGGCAGTCACACTTCTGTGCTGTCAATGCTATGGTTATTGAATGTTGATTTTTTTTTCTCTTTCCTGGTAGTGATTTCATCCACATGGAATCAGGAAACCAAACACACACTTCAGACTTCCTCCTCTTGGGATTTTCAGCAAAGTCAGACATTCAGTTTATGCTCTTTGGACTGTTCCTGTCCATGTACCTGGTCACATTCACCGGGAACCTGCTCATCGTCCTGACCATCAGCTCTGAATCCCGCCTCCACACCCCCATGTACTTCTTCCTCTCCAACCTGTCCTTTGCTGACATCTGCTTCACCTCCTCCACCGTCCCGAAGATGCTGCGGAACATCCAGACGCAGAGCAAAGTCATAACGTACGAAGGCTGCCTCAGCCAGATATTTTTCTTCATTGTGTTTGGATGCCTGGACAATTTACTCCTGACCGTGATGGCCTATGACCGCTTTGTGGCCATCTGTCACCCCCTGCACTACTCAGTCATCATGAACCGCCACTTCTGTGGGCTGTTGGCCCTGGGGTCCTGGTGCCTCAGTATCATGGGCTCCCTGCTCGAGACCTTGACCCTTCTGAGGCTGTCCTTCTGCACAAACATGGAAATCCCCCACTTCTTTTGTGATCTACCTGAAGTCCTGAAGCTTGCCTGTTCCGACACCCTCATCAATAACGTGGTGGTGTATTGTGCAACCGGCCTTCTGGCCGTGATTCCTTTCAACGGAATACTTTTGTCCTACTATCAAATTGTTTCCTCCATACTCAGCATTTCCTCAGCTACTGGCAAGTCCAGAGCCTTTTCCACGTGTGGGGGTCACCTCTCGGTGGTGTCCTTGTTCTACGGCACAGGCCTTGGCGTCTACCTCAGTGCTGCAATGACTTCCTCCTCTAGGACGAGTCTGGTGGCCTCGGTGATGTACACGATTGTCACCCCCATGCTGAACCCCTTCATCTACAGTCTGAGGAACAGGGACATGAAGGGGGCCCTGGGGCGACTCCTCGGCAGGGTGGTGCCTCTCAGCGGCTGAGTCTCTGAAGGAGTCCCATGAGTAACTGGGTGTGCAATATGGAGGCCTGGAAATCCTGTCTTGCTTCACCCAGTATTTTTATTATTTTCCTAGTGGTACGTCTTTTAAAGCAGGAATTTCCTTGGGTCTTCCCTGCCCTCTCAATTTTTCTTCAGTCTGTATCTTGCGTTCCCCTTTTCACCTTATAACCAGTCATTTTAACTTGGTGTGAACAGAACCTGGTATTTTCTCAGTTATATTCGATAATTGTTGGGATTTCTTAAAAAAATCAAATCTCATGTTTTAATATCTATCCTCAGAGGGATGGGATGTGTGCCTATTTTGGAAATGTCCTGAAAACTCATTTTCGAAGATGCTTTCTCAGGTCACATGAATAAAACGAACCAAAAGATTCGATTCCTTCCATGTTGTTTTTCCTAATCTACTTTCCTTGCCGTCACATCAGCCCTAGTAAATTTCTCAGCTTGTCGGCAATAGAAACTTCTTGGATTTCGGAATGGTCTCTTACCCATCTTTGAAACTGCAGTACCTGGTCTAGTTCGAATGATGGAGTTTTAAATCCAACCCCCACACTGAGATTTATTAAGGTTTCCTTAATGTTATAATTTCACTTCATTTGATTGTTACAAAGTTTAGCACATTTTCATGTTTCATTTGGATGTATTCTTCCTATATTTTTGGTTTGCATCTTTAGACCATTTCTCCTCTTAGGTACGTTTATTCTAATTGGTTTAAAATAACTTTTGTGTGTCTACACTTTATGCTTTGTAATATCCAATGTGTTCTAAATATTTCTCCTAGTTTTACACTTGTTTGTAAATTTTCTTTATTGCTGGATCTATAGATTTTAATGCACTGGAATCGATCGATTATCTTCTCAGTTCTTTGCTTTTTCTTCCATCTGGTTTACTCTTGGAGGATTAACCTAATCTTTCTTCTAGATGTCCACTGCTGTATTTTTTCTACAAGTTCATTTTATTCTTTTTATTTTTCTACAAGTTCACTCTCTCTAAGTAGAGAAACAGAGTTCATTTGGAGATACTCGGTCCCTTTAGATGGTACAGAGAATTTCCCACTGCATAAATGTAAATACGGTTCTGATTTTGAGGCCTTTGAGGCATTAAGATAGGAAGAGTAATTCATTATTCAAAATAAATTATACCAAAAAATTGTTTTTATTAAGTCACTCCTGCTACTTTAAAACTTTGTTTCCAGGGCTACCTGGGTTGCTCAGTCTCTTGAGCGTCTGACTCTTGAATTTGACTCAGCTCATGATCTCACGGTTTGTGGGACCGAGCCCCATGTTGGGCTCCACACTGACAGCAGGGGCTCTGCTTGGGATTCTCTCTCTCCCTTTCTCTCTGCCCCTCCCTCTCTATCTCTAAGCAAACTTTAAAAATAAATAAATAAATCTTTGTGGACAAAATGCTCCATTCTTTCCATTTCACATTCATGCAAACATTCCTTTTCATTTCAATATTCTGCAACTTTCAAGTTTTCTTTCAACATAATAGATGGAATTATAACTGAGGCTGTGTATGTGTGCACATATGCGTGTGTGTTCATTTGGAAGAAAGACGTATGCATGTGCACACACTCATGTACACACACTCTCTCTTCACTCTTAAGTGTTTTCTTTGGACTTGACTCAGTGTATCCGACGTTTTATTTAGTCCCCATAGCATTCATTTCAAGTTCCACACTACCTTCAGAAATTGACATTCAGATGAATTAGATTTTTAATAATAACATAAAAATGCAGACAAAACTACTGTGCGTCTTCTCAAGTTCTTACAGATGTACCCATGCAGTATGTACTCTTAATTCAAGTATGACTCCTTTAATTCAGCAAATTGTGCCTTTAAAATGTGTGTAGTTTAGGGCTGCCTGGAGGCTCAGTCAGTGGGGCCTCTGACTCTTGAGTTTTGCTTGGGTCATGATTCCAGGGTTGTAGGATCAAGCCCATGTTGGGCTTTATGCTGGGTGCAGAGCCTGCTTAAGATTTTCCCTCTCACTCTCCATCTCTCTCTCCCTCTCTCTCCCTCTGCCCTTTTCCCCCTGATCACATTCTCTTTCCTTTTAAAACAATAAAAACATTAAAAAAAATTAAAATACTACGTCAGTTTTTCGTATGTAATTATATTACAACAAATTACTTAGGATTTAAAATCCTAATACAGTATGACACACGTTAGATCAAGTGACATGTAGCCGAGTCACACCTGACAGGTGGGAGAAATATAACTGGAAAGAAGGCAAAGTGTTATATAGGGATATAGAAATAGTGAAATTAAATTAAGGCAACTTACATTTGATGAAGCATTTTTTCTGTGAACTATAAGATTGATTTCCATGAACATATACAAAGGAGTAAATATCATGTATTAGTTGAAAAAGAAGTGACTTGCAGCTCCACACAACACCATGGATGATCTTTAGAAATACAGTGTAAAAGAGGGATGCCTGGGTGGCTCAGTTGGTTGAGTGTCTGATTCTTGATTTCTGCTCAGGTCGTGATCCCAGGGTCATGGGATCGAGCCCCACTTGGGCTCCATGCTAAGCATGTTGTTTTCTTGGAATTCTCTCTCCCTCTCCCTCTGCCCCCTCCCCTGCTTGCATGGTTCCTCTCTCTCTGAAATGAAAATAAATTTCTTTCTATAAAAAAAAGAAAGAAATGCAATTTAGAAGCTATTAAGTAGTGCGGAATAGATCAGAACAACTCCCCAAAAGACAATCCCATTCAATTATAAAGACAATATAATAAAACACATGTTTTTCAGAATGACTTGTTTCACAGTAGCTTGATACAGTTGCTTGTATCCCAGCAAACTGATATGATTATAAAAGGAACCAGACTGAGAGAAATTATAATAACCTGCTTCTTCCCATTCTAGGCATTTGTGCTGATATTTGGAGACAGAATTCATGAGTACTCTGCTATTCAAATTTATTTCAATGACATGATTAAAAAGAGACTTTGTTAGAGTTCCATCCAGGTAACTAAGAGAGGTTGGAGGGACATACCTCTTTGCACCAAAGCTGTGACCTGAATCATATGATTGGACAGGAATTCAATCTCTCTACTGAGTCATCCTTTGGTCATGAGGATATATACGTATGATCTATAATGGATGATATTGATATGGTTCAATCATTGCCCATTTCATGGTAATGGCAAAATTTAGAAAAGAGGAGATATTTCGTTCAGAGCAGTGGTAAGAGTCCTATTTGTATGCAGCAGAAAGAGGAAGATGATTCAGGAAAAATACCATAAATATGTCAACCAATTCTTCACCCCAGTGGAAAAAGAACATTGTCTTGTACATGGATACCAAACTCCATACTTCAATAGGTGGATGGACCGCATGAAATGAAATATTTTTCTCAGTAATACAAAGGATAATTTCAATTTTCCTTCATTATATGTAAGATCTTCCCTGGACCAAAGACTATATGAAATTTATTGAAATATATGTTTCTGTGTAGATGCCACACAGAGACATGTATTTGGTAATATTTGCCAATCACTGTGGCAGAATACACCTGCATACGAGAACGTGATTGTAATAAAGAGAATGGAACCCAATGGCTTACTTTAAGATGAATTAAAAGTTAGTCTACGTTGTCAGAACGAGAACTCAAGGCAGTGATGTACAAAATATTGTGCACAAGCAGAAAATTGTGGTCTCGTACTTTCCTGTGTTATAAAATTATACAAATAGCCTTGGTTATCAAAAGTAGTTTTTTTCCTATATGATTAATATAGCTCATGACTATCCTTTCAGTAAAATAGGAAAAAAAATTACTTGGGATGATATATGTTGTTTGAGTAGAAATTATTCCTAAGAAATCCATGTTACCCCATGACATAAGTGAGAATTTCTAAATATTTTTGACCGACCTGAAAAAAACTGTGAAAAAGCAGAAATGGGACAAAGAGGAAACTGTACATCAGACAGAGCAGAAGCTTAATAAAATAAGTTACTTAAATTGTATGGAGAAGCTGAATTCAAATAAATGGAAATTCCAGGAAATAAATAGAAGGAGCAGGTTCTACTTGCACAGTCTGATAAAGGAATAATAATTCCTGGCTCTGAGGCTTTGAGGCTGCAGTCATGGGCACATCTTCAGCCCCAGGAAGGTTGGCCCTTACATCACTGGAATCCCAGTGAATCTTTTCAGAGCCCCCTTTATGTCTTTGTTCCTCAGGCTGTAGATGAAGGGGTTCAGCATGGGCGTGACCACCGTGTACATCACCGAGGGTGTTGCACTTGAGTGGGGGCTCTGGGTAACAATTGAGCTAAGGTACACACCTATGCCTGTACAATAAAATAAGGAGACCACCAAAAGGTGAGACGCACAGGTGGAAAATGCCTTATACTTGCCCTGCGCTGATGAGATCGCACATACTGAGGAAACTATCTTAGAGTAAGAGTAAAGTATCCCAACCAGGGGGGCACCACCCAGCAGCACAGTTGCAACATACATCGTCGTATCATTAAGAAAGGTGTCAGAACAGGCAAGCCTAAGGACTTGATTGAGTTCACAGAAAAAATGGGGTATTTCCGTGCCTATGCAGAAGGACAGTGGCAACACCATCAAGGTTTGTATCAAAGAATTCAGAACACTGATGATCCAGCACACCAGAACCAGCAGCCCACAGAGCCGGGGGTTCATGATGACTGTATAGTGCAGGGGGTGACAGATGGCCACAAAGCGGTCATAGGCCATCACAGTCAGGATAAGGTCATCCAATTCTGCACAGAGTATGAACATATACATCTGAGTGATGCAGTCCTTGTAGGTTATGACCTTGCTCTGCATCTGGATGTTCCACAGCATCTTGGGGATGCTGGTGGAGGTGAAGCAGATGTCCACGAAGGACAGGTTGGCGAGGAAGAAGTACATGGGGGTGTGGAGGTGGGAGTCAGAGCTGACGGCCAAGATGATGAGCAGGTTTCCAAACACAGTGATCAAGTACATGGAGAAGAACAGCCCAAATATGAGGGGCTGTAAGGCTGGTTCCTCGGAAAATCCCAGAAGAAGAAACTCTGAAATTCGCGTATCATTGCCTAGTTCCATATGGTGGAGTCGACCACTAGAAACAAACAAAAAAAATAACATGATTAATTTTCAAGCAAATAGTCCTTATTTATTTGTTACTTTTTATTTCTTTTTTATTTTTAAAATTTTTATTTAAATTCCAGTTAGCTAGAATACAGTGTAATATTAGTCTCAGGTATACAATATAGTGATTCAACACTTCCGAACATCACCTGGTGCTCATCAAGAGGGTGCTCCTTAATTACCCCCATCAGCTATTTTGCCCATCCCCCCACCTCCCCTCTGGAGAGTTTGTTCTCTATAAAAGAGTGTGTTTCTTGATTTGCTTCTCTCTCTCTTTTTTTCTCTCTCTCTCTCCCCTTTGCTTATTGTTTTGTTTCCTAAATTCCACATATGAGTGAAATCATAAGGGATTTGTTTTTCTCTGGCTGACTTATTACACTTAGCATAATACATCCTAGTTGCATCCATGTCATTGCAAATGGCAAGAGTTCATTCTTCTTGATGGCTAATATTCCATTGTATAGTATATCACAGCTTCTTTCAGTCAATGGTCATGGGCTGTTTCCATAATTTGTAGATAATGCTGCTAGAAACACCCAAGTGCATGTATCCCTTTGAATTTTTATTTTTATATTCTTTCAGTAAATACCTAGTAGTGCAACAGCTGGGTTCTATTTTTAACTTTTTGAAGAATCTTCATACTTTTTTCCAGAGGACTGCTCCACTTTGCATTCCCATCAACAGGGCAAGAGGGTTCCCCTTTGTCTACATCTCCGCCAATATCTGCTGTTTCCTGTGTTTTTAAGTTTAGCCATTCTGACAGGGGTATGGTAATATCTCATTGTAGTTTTGATTTCCATTTTCCTGATGATGAGTGATGTTGAGCATCTTTTCATGTGACAACTAGCCATCTGGATGTCTTCTTTGGAAACATATCTATTCATGTCGTCTGCCAATTTTTTAACTAGATTATTTGGGTTTTGGCTGTTGAGTTTGATAAGTCCTGTATAGATTTGGATGCTAACCCTTTATCAGATATGTCTTTTGCAAATATCCTCTCCCATCCTGTAGGTTTCACTATTAGATATTTGCCAAAAGGATACAAAAATACTAATTCGAAAGGATACATGCAACCTCATGTTTATAGCAATATTATCTACAGTAGCCACATTATGGAGGAGGTCAAATATCCATTGATTGATGAATGGATAAGGAACGTGTGGTACACACACACACACACACACACACACACACACACACTGGAATATTACTCAGCCATAAAAAGAATGATATCTTAGCATTTGCAATGATGTGGATGGAGCTAGAGAGAATTATCCTAAATGAAATAAGTCAGTCAGAGAAAGACAAACATCATATTATTCCATTTATATGTGGAATTTAAGAATTAAACCAGACTAACATGGGGGAGAGAAAGAGAGGCTAACCAAGAAACAGACTCTTAACTCTAGAGAGCATGTGGGTAGCTGGGGGAAGGAAGTAGGCGATGGATTAAATAGGGGATTAGGATTAAGGAGGGCACATGTGATGAACAGGTAGGTAAGTGTTGAATCACTAAATTCTACACCTGAAACTAGTATTACACTCTATGTGAACGAGCTGGAATTTAAATAAAACTTGGAGAAAAAGAAGAAAAGTCCATACAATCCAATGATGGAGAAAGAATATATATATATTTATATATATATAATACACACATATATACAAATACCATGTCAGTTTTGATAGGTGCTGTGAAGGAAAAAAAGTAGTATAAAAAGGAGTGGATGGGGAGTGTCCTAATTTTTAACAGGTGTTCAGGAAGACTGCAAAGCAGGTGACCCTTTAACAGAGGCTTCCAGAAAGATTAAGCAGGAGGCAGGAGGATACTGGAGGAAGCTTTGTGCCTTGCAAGGAAAACAGAGCCAAGACCCTGGATGAGGCACTTAGTCCAGATATTCAAGTCTCAAACTGAAGTCAGCGTGGGGAGGGAATGAACAGGGGTGAAAGGTGGTGGCAGAGAAAGTGGAGGAGCAAGATGGCTCTCCTTCCACGGCTGAAACTTCAAGACACAGGGAGTCCTTCCTTCCACGTGTGTTTGGCATCTTATTAATTTTGTTCCAAGGTATTCTGTGAATTGAGATAGGTCCCTACCTTATTTCCATCTTTTGGTTACCATCCTGGCATTTCAGGGTACATACTGGAGTGTGTGAACTCGTGGTCCCGAGGACTGCTTGTGCCCCACAGCACACACCGCACACGCCTGAACACACAAAAATGCAGAGTGCACTACGGCCTCCTGGCGCTGCGTTACTATCATGGTTTTCTCACCCCCAGCCATCATCATTTTAAAACAAATGATACAAGGCAAACTGTGAACATAAGATTACGGTTACCCTAGAGAATGTGTAAATAGTCCCTAAATTCTGGTTAGTAAGATTCTCATGGACATGTAAACATCAGGCTTCATTTTAATATGATCATCTTGTATCCTGTATTTGAAGAAACATAAGGAAGCGGTTCCAAAAACACAGAGAGGAACGGAATGGACACGGGGATAAGCTCAGACTGTCCGGGAGACTGTGATGAAGAGAAAGCGTCCCTGATTCTGGCAGCATTCCAGCCCCAGTTACATCCCCTTGATGCCCAGAATATTAACAAAGGTGGAAAAAAGTAATGTGTCTTAACAAGAAATGGGTGGTATGTTTTATGATTTTTATGATTGAATATCCCCCTACAAAAATGTGCAAAGGGAGTAAACCTGAGTATGACCGCAGAAATTATACAATGTCCAACAACAGAAGGGTTTTTTTCAAAATGCAATAACAAAAGAGTTTTCCCACTGATCTTAGTGCAAAACTTTTGGAATCAGAAAACCAGGTTTCGAATGTCAGATGTACCCATTAAGCTATCTGAACCTGAGAAAGACAATGAATCCATTCCAAATGTGATATCCTCACTCGAACAGTAGGAATAGCAGTGTCCATCCTCCTAAGGTGTAGACAGTGTTAGTCAGTGTATGCAAAAAGCTTACAATAGTTCCTTCTCCTTAGTAAATGAATGATTGCCACTGCTGAAGAGAGTGGTTGAGTTTTTTTCTTCTACCAGGAACAAATGTCTACCTGGTTTCCACACCTCTTGGTACTGAAGAATTACAAAGTAAATCTTGTTAGCATACCCCCTTCTGTATATTAAATATAGTTTAATATGTGAATATTCAATCCAAAAGATGATGCTGAGAATTGCATGTCTCAAGAAGAGCTGTTGCAGGGAATAGCTACCTCCATGGGTCTGGGTCTTTCTGTAAATACAGGACATGCTCAAAAACACCACGTCTTGAAAGCTCACAGCACATGCCTCCAAGCCCAATAGTCTGTTTTCCTACTCCCTTTAGCTGCAAAACTCCTTGGCTATGTTCAAGTTTCCCTGGAACCACTTATTACCCCCCTATTTCTTCCTTAGTCCCAACCAACTGGACTTCTGTTCCCGCCACTCATTGTCAAAATGATCCCTGTATTGCTGAGTCCAATGGACCCTTCTCTTTTGAACATATTATGTAAATTAAATTAATTATAAAAGGGTCGACCTACTCTCAGGGGACCACATGTAAAATTCTCAGGTTCTGTTTCCTGAACCTTTCCCAACATACCTGCTGAGCTCTCAGACTCACCTGGAGGGAGTCTATGGGATGAAAGGCTCCATGTGGAGCTCCGAATCCCTCCCTGGATGGTTGATCATGGAGACCAAAGTTCTGCTCCCAGACAGGACAGCAGGAAGGAGTGAAGCACTGGTCCCTCCTCCCCTAGACTTAGAAGCCCCCAAGCAACGACCACGTCCTGGCCAATCTGAGGTTTCACATGCTGAGGTTCTGCAGTGGAGGAGATATTTATAGCTCCCCGTGTCTGCTCATTAGACACTGTTTCCACTGTTACTGTCACCTGGGAGCACATCATTTCCCCGTGGGCCACTGGAGTGGACAGAAAGGAAAAGTTTCCTGCTGATGCTCTGTTTTGGGAGATCTGATTAGAAGTCAGGGGAATCCAGGTATGTATTACTCATTCTCATGAACTTGCCTGCCTTCCAGAGGGCTAACCAGCTTGCACTTTACCTCAACCTTGAGTTAATATTGAATTCATTGAGTTGAAGGCTTGCTTTACCGCTTATAGCTTTGGGGTGATTTTAATAAACAAGCCACGTGATCTTCTTCATGTATGCTTTTGAAGGAAAAGCCTAAGTACTCACTCTAAAGTCTGAAATAAAGTCTGTTTTGATTCTTTAATCTGAGGGCCCCTCAGTTGACCTCAAATGTACCACTGAAAAAGACTTTTAATAGGCAGAATAATGTCCCCCAAATATTTCCACATCTTATCCTACAGACTCTTTGAATATGTCTTGTGTCATGGCAAGGGAGAACTATGTTTGCAAATGGTATTAGCATTTCCAGTCAGCTGACCTTAAGATAAACTTATTCTGATTAACCAGGTGGGTTCGATAGATCTCAAGGGGCCTCCAAATGTGGAGAATGGAATCAGAAGAGTTGGAATCAGAGAGATTTTGAGACGTTATGTTGCTGGCTTTGTTGATAAAGGGAGGGGCTGTGAGGCAGAGAATAAAGGTGGCTTTAGTTTCCCCAGAACTCCAGAATGAACTCTTCTCTGTAGACAGAGTAATTTTAGCCCAGGGAGACTTATTTACAACTCTGACTTCCAGAACTATCAGAACATAAATTTGTTTTAAGCCAGCAGCATGGTAATTTTTCACAATCACAATAAAAGTCTATTTATATATAAATGTGTATGTACTGTATACATTAAATAGGCACAGTTTAATGTATGTCAGTACATTTCAATGATATAGTTAAAAGGTAAAAAGTCTAGTAGAGCATGACTGAGGGTAGGATCTAGAGCACTGATAGATGATTCACATCCAACAGGGATGGAAGATCTCTCCTTTAACTAGAAAGAAAGCAAAGTGTCTATATGGATACAGGGCCAGTGAAATTAAGTCAATGCAATTCATATTTGATATACCTGCTCTAAGTCACTATCAGGTACTGATCTTATGTTCAATCTACTCTTCCCCAAAGAAAAAAACCCAACATGAGTAGATGATAGGAAATAATAAATATCAGATAAGAGATCACTGACACAGAGCCTAAAAACAATCAATGGAACAAAGTCAATGAAACCAAGAGCTGGTTCTTTGAAAAAAATAAACAAAATTGACAAATTCTAGGCACATTTATCAAAAAAAAAAAAAAGAGAAAAGACCCAAATTAATAAAATTGAAAGTGAGACAGGAGAAGTAACAACTGACACCCCAAAAATATGAAGAATTGTAAGAGAAAATTTTAAAAATTTATATGCCCACAAAGTGGAAAACGTAGCAGAAATGAGTAAAGTACTAGAAACAGGCAATCTTCCAAAATGGAACTGGGAAGAAATAACAAATCTTAACAGACCAATTATCAGTAACAAAATTGAATTGGTAATCAAAATCTACCCAAAACTAAAAGTTCAGGACTAGACAGATTCACAGGTGAATTCTACCAGACATTTAAGGAAGAGTTAGTATCTATTCTCCTCAAACTCTTCCAAAGAGTAGAAGAGGAGAAAAAGCTTCCGAATACATTCTATGAGGCAGCATTACCCTGGTACCAGACCCAGACAGACACCACAAAAAAAGAAAACTATCGGCCAATATCCTTGATGAAGATAGATGCAAAAATCCCCAAGAAAATGCCAGCAAACTACATCCAACAATGTATTAGATCATTCACCATGATCACGTGTTCTTTATTTCAGGAACACAAGTATGTTTCAATACTAGCAAATCAATGTCATATACCACATCAACAAAACGAAGGATAAAAATCATGATCGTCTTGATATATACAAAAAAAGCATTTGACAAAATTCAATATTCACTCATTATAAAAACTCCCCATGTGTGCCCTTTTTAATGCCCATCACCCCCTCTCCCTCCTCCCTCATCCCTCATCCCTTAAAAAGGGCACATGTTGGGATGAACACTGGGTGTTATATGTAAACCAATTTGAAAATAAACTATTATAAAATTAAAAAAAATAAAAATATAAATATAAAAGTTACTTTAAAAAAATTCCCAATGAAGTGGGGGTTAGGGGGAAAATACCTCAACATGATAAAGGTCATATAAGAAAAACCCACAGCTAACATCATACTTGATGGTGAAAAGCTGAGAGCTTTTCCCCTAGTGTCAGGAACAAGACAAAGATGTCCACTCTCACACTTTTATTCAACACAATACTGGAAGTCCTAGCCTTAGCAATCAGACAAGAAAAGAAATCAAAGGCATCCATATTGGTAAAGAAGTAAAACTGTCACTGTTTGTAGATGACATGATTCTATACACAGAAAATTCAGGGGCGCCTGGGTGGCTCAGTCAGTTGAGCATCCAACTTCTGCTTAGGTCACGATCTTGTGGTTCCTGAGTCTGAGCCTGGCATAGATAGGGCTCTGTGCTCACACCTCAGAGTCTGGAGCCTGCTTTGGATTCTGTCTCTCTCTCTCTCTCTCTCTCTCTCTCTCTCTCTCTCTCTGTCAATCTCCTGCTCATGCTCTGTATTCTGTCTCTTTCAAAAATAAGTAAACACTAAACCATAGAAAACTCAAAAAAATGTACCAAATAATTACTAGAAGTAATACGTGAGTTCAGTAAAGTGCAAGATACAAAATTAATACCCAGTAATCAGTAACATTTCTATACACTACCAATGAAGTAGGTGAAAGAAACAGATTTATAAAACACCGTTTACGGTTGTACCAAAAAGAATAAAATACTTAGGAGTAAACTTAACCAAAGAAGTGAAAGACCTATACTCCAAAAACTGTAAAACACTGATGAAACAAATTGAAGATAGCATAAACAAATGGAAAGATATTCCATGATCACAGTTCGGAAGAATTAATATTGTGACAGTGTCCATATTACCCAAAGCAACCTTCAGATTCAGTGCAGTCTCTATCAAAATACAACAGTAGTTTTCACAAAACTAGAGCAAACGAGACTAAGATTTGTATGGAGCCATGGAAGACCGTGAGTAGCCAAAGTCATCCTGAGAATGAAGAGCAGAGCTGGAGGTATCACAATACCAGATTTTCAAGATTCATTTTATTTTTCTACAAGTTTACTCTGTTTATGCCAACAAGTGGTTGTCATTAAGACAGAAATTTAATGTTATTTTGCTTCTAACTAATAACAAATTCTCCAGACACCTCTTATTTCAAAAGCCTTGCTTTCCTCATTGGTTTTTATAACACTTTCAAAATATGACAGATGACAGATTTTATTTTATAGGATTTGTGTTTGTTTATTCTCCTGTCCATTTCAATTTAGGCTTAAACCAATTTCACAAGGTTTTGTTAAATGGAAGTTTATTCCAGACTTTAATCATAAACAGAGACTGTGGTTGCCTTTCCAGTGTTGATTCTCCCCTTTTTCCTAGTAGCAGGATATTGATTTCATAGGGGTGGCAATATACCCACAACAGTAACAAAGGGGTGATCATGTTCCTTGGCTTCCTGCTGCTGTGGTAACCAGTGATGGCAGTCTTAGCGGCTTAAAAAGAGCACAAAGGTATTATCTTACAGTTCTGGAGATCAGAAGTATAAAATGGGTCTCTCTGGGAAGGAAATCAAGATGTTTTCACAGCTGCAATCCTTTCAAGAGATTCTAAGGGGTAATGCAGTGTCTTGCCTTCTCCAGCTTCTAGACACTGCCCGCACCCCTTGTCTCGTGGCTCCATCCTCCATCTTCAATTCCAGTGGTGGCTGACTGAGTCTTTCCCATTTCTAATTTTCGGACCCTTACGCTGCTTCATTTTTCTATTCATGGACCCTTGTGATGACAAGGGCTTCCTCCAGATAGCCCCAGACAACCTCTATTTGAAGATCCAGAGGTGGGCAAATGTAATTCCTTCTATAACTTTATTTCCTTTTCCCTTGTGACCTAACATTTTCACAGCTTCTGAGGACTGGGATGATCCTTCCAAAAAAAAAAAAAAAAGCCATAATTCTGCTGAACATACCATGTGACACAAATTTTCCCACACACATGTGAGCTGAAATCTGTTAGTGGAGCTTCTCAAAAACATGTATTTTCCTAATTAAAAAAAAATCGATTCTCAAAACGGTGAAACTGGAGTTTTTGCACATCTTTTCCCTAAGGAAAGACAGGAACTCATGGCTAAGAATACCTTCATGAAAGTCCAGGGGTGTGATGAGGATACTCCAGCCCAAAGTTGGAGCAAAAAACACTCAACATTGAATGCATTGAGGAGAGTAAGAGGAACAATTATGCTGTCCCCACATACCCTCTATCCCAAGGCAGCACATTCGTGCCCCTGGAGATCTCTGCCAGGGACTTCACCCAGTGATGAATGCGAGAGTGTGCAAGTGAGCTGCTAGCTTCCCCAGTTGTGTAGGATGCTGCCAGCCACACGACGTCATTCTCAACCCACCCAACACTGTCCCTGAGGCAGAATAATCCTGGACTCACTTCCTGTCCCAAGAGATTTGTTTTCGGTGTCATCATCAACTTAGTCCATGTGGAAATTACAAGGTCACAATAGCCCCTATGGACTGAGCACCTGTTCTGTGGCAAGTAATTTTCTGTAAGATCTAAAAACTTACTAACTCCTCAGGGATCCTGGGTGGCTCAGTTGGTTAAGCATCTGACTTTGGCTCAGATCATGATTTCATGGATTGTGGGTTCGAGCCCCGAACCCATGGCTCAGGCTTTGTGGTGACAGCTCAGAACCAGGAGCCTGCTTTGGATTCTGTGTCTCTCTCTGCCCCTCCCCTACTCATGCTCTCTCTCTCTCTCTTAAAAATAAATAAACATTTAAAAAAATATTTTAATATTACTAACCAGAAGGATTCTCACTCCAAATCCTCAGACAGAATTTCTCCAGTTAACAGATAAGGGAACAAAGGCTTGGAAGGTTCATTTCTGTCAAAAGGAAAAAGAGACACCTGCAAACTTGTGTATAAAGGGGCCGAACAACTGAGTCCCACATTTGACTGCCTAAGGTCTGACCTGAGGTGGATACGAGGATTCTTATAGAAGAAACTACCCAAATAGTCACACTGATTCTACCACTGGACCACAGCCTTAATATTTAAAGGTTGTCTATAGACCAAGATGGGCAACGTCAACAGCTGGGAGCTAGTTACACAGAATCTCTGGGCCACCCTGGACATGCCAAATTAGCAGAAGCACCTCCTAAGCTGTGACCATCAAAACTTCCTCCAGATATTTTCAAGAGTCCTTTGGAGGCAAAATCATCCCTGGCTGAGATCTACCGACCTAGAGCGTGAGAACTCAGCATTCCAATAGAAGCACATTGGCTTATAATGACCCAGTCCATAATTCTGGGGTGACACCTCAACCCTTCCAAGCCACCTCTCTGCAAATGTGGAATGATGCTCCTAATATTATGGTCCTTATTGAATGGTTTTGGCAAGAAATAAATCAGACAATACATCTACAATTCCAAGCCCAGCCCATGGTGCCTGACTTTTCTTTTTATAAATATTTCAAGTTTTTATTTAAATTCTTATTAGTTAACATGTAGTGTAATGGTTTTAGGAGTAGAATTTAATGATTCATCACTTACACACAACACCCAGTGCTCATCACAACAAGTGTGCTCCTTAATCCCCATCACCCATTTAACCCCTCCCCTGCCCATCTCTTTTCCCGCAACCCTCAGTTTGTTCTCTGTAGTTAAGAGTCTCTTATGGTTTGCCTCCTTCTCTCTTTTTTTCCCCTTTCTCTATGTTCATCTATTTCATTTCTTAAATTCTACATGTAAATAAAATCATATGGTGTTTGTCTTTCTCTGGTTTATTTTGCTTAGCATAATACACTCTTTGCAAATGGAAAGATTTCAGTCTTCTTTTTGATGCCTGAGTAATATTCTGTTGTATACATATACCACATCTTCTTTGTCCATTCACTAGTCAGTGGGTATTTGGGCTCTCTCCATTATTTGGCTATTGTAGATAATGCTGCTATAAACATTGTAGTGCCTGGGCCCCTTTGAATCATCACTTTTCTTTCATTTGGGTAAATATCTAGTAGTGCATTTGCTGGGTTGTACGATAGTTCTGTTTTTAATTTTTTTTTAATTTATAATAGTTTATTTTCAAATTGGTTTACATATAACACCCAAGGGCGCCTGGGTGGCTCAGTCGGTTAAGCGTCCGACTTCAGCTCAGGTCATGATCTCGCGGTCTGTGAGTTCGAGCCCCGCGTCG